>JBBPBX010000108.1:93709-112983 GCA_038048925.1 Garcialebias charrua | reverse complement strand
TTTTTTGGTAAATAATAAATGATGGGGAAGGGAGGGGGGGGGGGTGTTATATCTTGAGTTCCTATGACGTCATTGACTAGTTGACGTCCACTCAACCATTATCATGTTAATGTTGACTTAAAAAAATATGTAGCTGTTCATAGTTCACATGGTCACTGACTGGGAATTATTTCCATCTTACAGGCATTTTTATTTTGACGCAAACCACAGTAACCACCTGCACGTCCTAGTCATGCTAAGGCTTACAGAAAAAATATGTTTTTTACTACCGTACAAAATCTGAGGCTTTAACTGAAATTAATTAGACGTACAATCACCCGGAGTAAATGGGTTAAGTTACTGTAATCTCCTTATCTCATCTTTAATGTGCATTTACATACGAATAACGACAAACAAGAGAAATAAGAAAAGTGAGTAATGTCTGTAAACTATGTTTTGTGTGTGTGTGTGTGTGGGGGGGGATGTGTGTATGTGTGTGTGTGTGTGTGTGTGTGTGTGTGTGTGTGTGTGTCCTTGTTTATGTTACGTTGTGAGGCCCAGTTTTCTGAGTTTTACCAAATTGTGAGGCCCAACTGGTTCTTATGGGGCCCAAAGCCCGGGCCCCATAAGAAGAAGTTCCGTTTGTGGGTTAGGGGTTAGGGTTAGGTCTAAGGTGTGAATTGAGGATGTGTTAAGTTTAGGGTTAGGTATGTACTGTATTGGTAATGGTTAGGTTTAGGGTAAAGGTCAGGGTTAGGCTATAGATTTGAATGAAAATTGAATGGAAGTCAATGCAATGGCCCCACAAAGATAGAAGAACAAACTTGTGTGTGTGTGTGTGTGTGTTGTTTAAAGTATGTGCTCAGC
The DNA here is from genome assembly GCA_038048925.1 of Garcialebias charrua. Classification (NCBI taxonomy): domain Eukaryota; kingdom Metazoa; phylum Chordata; class Actinopteri; order Cyprinodontiformes; family Rivulidae; genus Garcialebias; species Garcialebias charrua. Next base: position 112,137 of record JBBPBX010000108.1, on the reverse strand, counting down.
TTGTATCTGTCCTCAGTTGTTGGTGGCTGGTGAGCTCCTCCAGGTAGTCACTTACACACTTACACATCATATCTGTGAATTCCAGCTGATAACGCGATCATCTGCTCTGCCTCACCCTGATCAGGGCCAGTAGCTGTGTTTGATGTGGACTGATTAGAGAAAGAGGGGTGGTTTAAGATATCGCTGGTCTGTTTTGTTCATCGTCCCCACAGTCGTCTGCTTTGAATTTTTTTTATTCTTTGCTCTACACGTCACTGCAGCTTGAGAATAATGTGCTTGCACAACCTTTCTCAAAGCTTGTGTGAAAAACACACATGTGGTGGGGGCTTGTCAGCTAGATGAAAAAGGCTGATATGAGAAGCATGTGGAAAAATGGTTAAAAAAAATGAATACCTTGATTCCAGAGAAGAAAGGAAAAAGTGCTTTTCAGTGTGAGGTCATGAAGTGGCAAAACACCAGAAGCTTCTTGTCAATAGCCAACCCACGAAAAGATGACTTGCCTCGAAGATCTCTGGGGTTTAAAGCTCACATGAAATATGAACAAGTCTGATTTTTAGCACAGGCCACTAATGCCACAAACTTTAGTTTTTTTGAAAATGTGAAAATAACTCTGCCATGTTTATCTCGTTTCTAAAGTGCAACTGGTACTCTGGTACAACAGTATTTAGAGTAACTTAATAAGTATTTTTTTTTAATTTTCCTACATTGGTAAAGAGAGGTAAGGGGTTTCTTTGATCGGGCTCAGTGGTAAGACAGTGATCTTTAGAACAGAAAGTCACAGGTTCGACTCCCTGCAATGTCCACATGTGGAGGTGTCCTTGAGCAAGATACCTACAGGTACTGTAATTGCTCACCATGTGCTTGAATAGCTGCCGCTGCACCACTTGTGTGTACAAATTAACCCACTGATTTAAAAATGCACCATAAGAGACAAACAAACAAACAAAAAAGTCCATAACAAGCGCTATGGCGTAAAAAAAAGAAAATCAACTAGAACGTGGATGTGTCTTTGCAGGGGTGTGGTGGGATCCACGGGCGTAGCCAGGATTTTATGAGGGGCGGTTCGTTTGAAAGGAAACGTGGACCTAAAAAAAGCAACACGCCTTGTTGGTTCACTGGAAGCCCGTCCGTTTGCCACTCCAAACTTTATCTTGACTCGGTGTGATTCTCACCTGGTTTAACTTATTTTACGTTTGTCTTTTATTAGATTTAAAAAAAAGGAGTTTGTGTTATGCCTGTGGTTAACACAAACTCCTTTTATTTATTTTTTTAATCCAATAAAAGACAAACGTAAAATAAGTTAAACCAGGTGAGAATCGAACCCGAGTCAAGATAAAGTTTGGAGTGGCAAACGGACGGGCTTCCAGTGAACCAACAAGGCGTGTTAACCGTTTTGACATTAGCGGCATCTCCATACCTTCCCTTTCCACCTGTCTTAACAGAACTTGTGTTGTGCGGGAGTTGTGTGCGGGAATCCAATTGAAAAAGCCCTTTGGATAGAGGGTGAAACGTTTTCTGTAACAAATAAAGTCCAGGGGCCTCATGTATCAAAAACCTGCGTGGATTTCCTACTGAAAAGTGACGTACGGTGAAATCCAGAAAAGTGTCTACGCACAAAAAGATCCAGATTTATCAAACTGTGCGTACACCTGAATCCACGCACATTCCTTTTGTACATCACAATTGACGTGGAACTGAGCGCACGTGAGACACCTCCCCTGACACGCCTACATTTACATATGTTAAACAGATGCAAATTACTTCCTGCATGTGTGAAGGACATGTTTGTTTGATCCCTGCGCGATCAGAAATGATTTCTAGATTCGGGAAAATAATGAATTCAATATAATATGAGTGAGGACAAACATCCTAAGTAAGAATAGTAATAAAATGTGTTCATCATGCAAAGAACGAGTGATTGTCGGTATTTGTGTGCGCGCGCACCCTGCTGTGGTGCGCGAACCGGCTCATTCATTCATTCTGTGTGGAAATATTAACTTTGCGCACGAGTTTATTACCATTATTACTGTAAACACAGAGGAACTTACTTGGATGTTTGCTAGAACATAGATCTTTGTTTATGTAGATGATGTGAAGAAACGTGTCTGTGCGTCTTGGTGGAGACTTTTCATGACATGATGTTGGAGTCTCCAGACGCAGCGCGCGCCCCGCAGCCCTGTGCGCAGTCTGTCTGTGAAGCTTTTGCTCTCCTACAAGTTATATAAGGTGTACTTTCACGTGTCATTTTGGAGAAATCTACAATAAACGCAGATAATGAAACACCTCCAGCTGCCGTGTCGACACCGGTGAGGGTGCGCGCGCGCTCCAAGCGCGACCACTCAGCCTTTGGAATCGATGAGACCATTGGACATGATCCGGCTTTGTGTGGACTGGACTGCACAGTCCCGATCGACCTGCAGCCCCCTCTGTGGAACAGTTTGACCGCTGCTTCTGTATGCACGCGTGATGCACGGCTCCCCAGAGCGCAGCAGTAGTGCCAAACTGGAAAATTATTATTTCTGAAAACGGCTGATAAGCCATATCCTAGATCGGAAAACTATATCTGTTTCTAAATAAATGCTCTGCGTGTTACACTATTTATTATAACCTCCAGTAAGGCTGAATGAATCCGTTCCTGTTAAATTTATTTTTGGCACAACGTTGCGCGTCCTTTATTTCACTGCGTCATGTGGATGTAATACTTGTTAATCGTGTGTTTGGAGGGAATATTAATCATTTTCACATCTTGAACTGTTAATAATAATAATAATAATAATAATAATAATAATGAATTCAATTTATAACGCACTTTTCATTAATGGAAATCTCAAAGTGCTACAAGGTGCAACATATTTGAATGTCAATAAGACAAATAATAAAACAATTAAAATCAACAACAGTATCAGCTAAGATCAAAAGTAGAATCATGAGGAGTAAAGTATGCTCGGTTGAAAAGAAAGGTCTTCAAGCCGCTCTTAAAGTCAACCACAGACTGTGGGGCTTCAGTTTCTCTGAAACACCTGTAAGTGTCGCCAAAGGAACAAGAACCACAGAAACGTGCGTACGCCTGCTCGGGAGCTTGCGTGGATATGTACCTGGATGCGCATATATTCACGTTCAGTTCAGTTTTGATACATACGGGCTTTTGCGTGGAAAGTGACGTGCGCAATGTTTTTGTGCGCACGCATGGTTGATACATGAGGCCCCAGTTGTTTTTGTATTGAGCGCTCGTTCTGCTTTTATCATGTCCTGGATGACTGAGAATCTTCACCAGCATCTTGTATTTGGGACTTCATAGGCAAAGTGAGCGGTTCGTTCGAACCCCCCAAACCCCCCCTCCCTATGCGTGTGGGATCTTCAGGTGCGTTTGAATGCAGTGCACATTACAAGTGAAAAAGCCTGATGGGTTCACATCAATGTTGCATGAAAACAAGTTCCATAGTAGGTTTATGGTGTTTTATTATTGTGATAGCATGAGTGGAGCATGGGAAAGCCTGGTGACAGTGTATCCCCATGTTCACCTGTGTAGGGATATAGCACCCTCATGTCTGTATGGGATGTGGGCCTCTCCACATCTCTCTGAAACTCTCAGTGTTACACCTTCTTGAAGCTCTCAAGGAGACAAGTGGACACCATTTTTGTTACAATTATTTTGAATTAATGGACACCAATTAATCAGATTGAACTTTCTCTTTAATGTGTGTTAATTCAGAATTGATCAACAGTATATTTTTGTCATTTTATGATGATCTGTTACTTGCATGAGTTTGACCCTTCTGCTGGTTTATTCTTCATTACAAGTGTGCTCTGAATCTAAGGCATGAGTCAGGGTAAACTTTTAACTTGCAACTTCCTTCTCTGTTTTGTCTGTGAAGTTAGCCATAATATTCTCTGTGCTCACAAGCGGCCATCTGGCCGCTTATGTAAACAGTTTTCCTGTTGTCCTTCAGAGACCTTCTACTTATGGGATGAAAAATCCATCCGTTGTTTTGTTAAACCAGCCAATAGTTATTGAGGAGGTGGGGAGACCCCGCCTCCCATATAAAGATCCACTTCCGTTTTAGACTTTAGTGTCGGAGGGAAGAACTTCCTAAGAACTGGTTTTCCTCTGGAAAAAGCTGGAAACGTTCTGGTCATTGTGTCAATTAGACCTACGTATTCAGCCGGAGTTACAGTAAAGCTTACTGTAACTCATTCACTCAATTTCTGAAAGAATTTGTTTTCTGAAGTTTTATTTTGAAAATCAGTCAGTGCGATTGGCTCTGTTCCTGCCGGGAGAAGCGCGCTTCTTGCTCGTCTGACTCAGCACACACGCGCGGAGGTCATCTGGACGTGAACTGGACAACACAGTCCGTTAGTGTCCACAAAACTTCAACTCTTATCTCCAAGACGTATCGTCAACAGGTAACGAGGCGTTGATTGTGTTCTGAACGTGTGAGAAGCCCAGCTGAGACCTGTATGGGAAAGGTTGCCACCCTGTTTGTTTCAAAATAATCAACTTCAGTTCACTTAGCTTTCAATCTTTTATCTTCCTCCTATTTCTTCTTTTTCATAAGCTATTAATCTGTCAAGTAAATGTGCCAACAGAAAAGTTCCTAACTGTCTGTTTGATTTTAATTTGAATTCTTGTCAACTTAGTTTAGTAGATCAGAGCTAATATCGATACAAATGTTTAATGTACTTTTATGATAATTTCAATAAAAGGTCTATTTTCTGGTGGACCAACATAAATTGAAGTCTCTCGTGAAATTACATTTTTGGCTAATCACTTTAAAGCAATTTAATACCGGAAAAAGGTTGAACTCGCGAATTGGTGAAAGGTTTGTGCAGATAAGACCTGCTCTGACCTTTCATCCAAAATATAGGTAAGTCAGTAAACTGACCAATAACTCCTATATTATTACAATAATGGTGGCTCGTCCGCGTTCCTAGGATGGTTATAAGTTGTGTTTTGTGTAGCTTACTGTCACGGTATTGTTGGCATGGTTTTTATCCTGTGTTGGACTTATAGAATAGTTCTGGCTGGTGAGTGTCGCAGAGATTGCTAATCGTGGCATTGTCTGGTGCGTTTCCCGTTAGAATGATCCTTTCTTTCACTTTTGAACGTGTGTTTTGAAGCTACGAGTGATGTTTGTGTGTCTGTGTTTGTGAGACGTTTCATACCATGTCGCAAACTAAAGCGTGCATTTGTCATTTTGTGACCGCCGTGTCACGACTCTGCTTCTTTTTATTACATCTGCGGATTGCTGTTGAAGGTCTGTTTCACACATTTGCTGCTCCTTTATTCCTATTCTGTTACAACGTTGGCTGAGGTTCGGGTGAGACCCACTCAGCTTTGGACCGGGATCCGGTTCCGATTGACGTAAAGTCCGTTGTTGTACACAGTTAGCGTGCTGCCTTCTCTGGAAGGCGTGGGGGTGGCCTGAATGTGTTGGGCTCGTTAGCAGTATTTTCTGTGGTGTATTCTACGTTTATTTTGTGAAAGAGTGTCCAGAACTTTGGGTAGAGCTAACGTTAGCATTTCCGAAGCTGTAGCTGCAAAAGCGCTGTGATTGGTCCATTGTGTGTCGTGTTCAAAAAAGTTGGTTCTGTAGACTGCTGGTTGTCAGATATTCATTTTTGCACACATTTCTGACAGTTTATCTGTGTTGTTCGTTTCTATGCACGTAATATCGTCGAAGACTGGCTTAACCGCGGTGTTTTGCGATATTTATAAGTGTTTTAGAACGTTGAAAAGTCCGTTCCACGCTAAAGTTCGACCGACCTCGAGGTCCGTGAACGTATCGCTCGAGCGGCACGTCACACGTGAGTGACGTCAGGTTTGGAAGACTCCATTACCCATGAACACTTGGGTTTGAACTACATGTTCTGTCTTCGCTGTGATTGGTCGATTACGCTGTAAGTGGTGACGCTCCTCGTCTGCTTTCGCTTCAGCAAACCAGCCCTTACGAGTTTCGTGCTTGTTTGTCCGTTACTATCTCTGAAAAGACTGTTTCATCGCGGTGTTTTTGAGATTTTAATGGGTGGATTGAGTCAGTTGCTCTGATACTACCGATCGCCATGTGACCAGGTCACGTGACGCCGGATGCTGCGTCTGGTTTAAGGGAACCGACTTGTCTTTTTCTTTTGAGAAATAGTTTAAAAATCACATTACCTGTCCTGAACGATGTTACTCACATCGACTCGTCTATTATAAGACTGGGGTTCTGGAGTTTTGTCACGTAAAGGCTTTAGATCTGTCTGATTGATGCTTTTCATCCGTTGTTAGATGTCTGTGAGCTAAAAGCTGAGGCTCCGCTCACGGGTGACAACAGCGCCTCTATAGCGGTCAGATAGAGAAATTGCAGTCGCTGTGATAAACTAATTTCCAACACTGTACCCCCATCTGCTGGAGGCTGTGAAGAATACGGTTCATGTATTCCTGTATGCATTTCAACTTTCCTGTTTGTGAATAGTGTACATTTTGAAATGTTGAACACACGGCATCCTTCATTTGATTTTCACATATAATCAAATGTTGATGGCAGAACAGTTACACAGAAGTAATACAGACATGTCTGCTTTTTGATAAAACTTGACACTTTTATCATAAATTCTGTGCAAAACAAGCTGTCTGTCCCATTTTATTTTAAACTGCAAGTTTAAAATAACACACATGAGGCATCTTTTGTCTTGATTTTCACAGAAATCACACAAAGATAACCGACGTTGTTGATCTTGTCATAGGTCGACAAATTAATAGAAATCACTGATTTTTATTTCATTTAACATCTTGGATATTTTATGGTGCTGATAACGCCAAGGTCGCGGGTTCGTTCCCCGTACAGGGCCACCATTATTGTAATAATATAGGAGTTATTGGTCAGTTTACTGACTTACCTATATTTTGGATGAAAGGTCCGAGCAGGTCTTATCTGCACAAACCTTTCACCAATTCGCGAGTTCAACCTTTTTCCGGTATTAAATTGCTTTAAAGTGATTAGCCAAAAATGTAATTTCACGAGAGACTTCAATTTATGTTGGTCCACCAGAAAATAGACCTTTTATTGAAATTATCATAAAAGTACATTAAACATTTGTATCGATATTAGCTCTGATCTACTAAACTAAGTTGACAAGAATTCAAATTAAAATCAAACAGACAGTTAGGAACTTTTCTGTTGGCACATTTACTTGACAGATTAATAGCTTATGAAAAAGAAGAAATAGGAGGAAGATAAAAGATTGAAAGCTAAGTGAACTGAAGTTGATTATTTTGAAACAAACAGGGTGGCAACCTTTCCCATACAGGTCTCAGCTGGGCTTCTCACACGTTCAGAACACAATCAACGCCTCGTTACCTGTTGACGATACGTCTTGGAGATAAGAGTTGAAGTTTGTGGACACTAACGGACTGTGTTGTCCAGTTCACGTCCAGATGACCTCCGCGCGTGTGTGCTAAGTCAGACGAGCAAGAAGCGCGCTTCTCCCGGCAGGAACAGAGCCAATCGCACTGACTGATTTTCAAAATAAAACTTCAGAAAACAAATTCTTTCAGAAATTGAGTGAATGAGTTACAGTAATCTTTACTGTAACTCCGGCTGAATACGTAGGTCTAATTGACACAATGACCAGAACGTTTCCAGCTTTTTCCAGAGGAAAACCAGTTCTTAGGAAGTTCTTCCCTCCGACACTAAAGTCTAAAACGGAAGTGGATCTTTATATGGGAGGCGGGGTCTCCCCACCTCCTCAATAACTATTGGCTGGTTTAACAAAACAACGGATGGATTTTTCATCCCATAGGTATAAGGTCTCTGAAGGACAACAGGAAAACTGTTTACATAAGCGGCCAGATGGCCGCTTGTGAGCACAGATAATATTATGGCTAACTTCAAAGACAAAACAGAGAAGGAAGTTGCAAGTTAAAAGTTTACCCTGACTCATGCCTTAGATTCAGAGCACACTTGTAATGAAGAATAAACCAGCAGAAGGGTCAAACTCATGCAAGTAACAGATCATCATAAAATGACAAAAATATACTGTTGATCAATTCTGAATTAACACACATTAAAGAGAAAGTTCAATCTGATTAATTGGTGTCCATTAATTCAAAATAATTGTAACAAAAATGGTGTCCACTTGTCTCCTTGAGAGCTTCAAGAAGGTGTAACACTGAGAGTTTCAGAGAGATGTGGAGAGGCCCACATCCCATACAGACATGAGGGTGCTATATCCCTCTGAAAAACTGAAACAGAAGTGACCACTCCGGACTCATGCCTAAGCTACGACTGCGATGGTAACAAAATCATGGACAGGCATGAGCCAGTTTCTGGTTTTAATGTGTCAAAATGTCACCAGCCACTAAATGTTTACATCATAGACTTCTAATGGTTCCTTGGCAGCAAAACGGCTTAGTGGTTCGCACAGCTGTCTCACAGCAACAAGGGCTTGGGTTCAATCCCCAGTTTGGTCCTAGGGTCTTTCTGTGTGGTGTTTACATGACCTCCTCGGGTTTGCTTGGGTTTTCTCCGAGTACTACTCCAATATCCTCCCAAAGTCCCAAAACATGCGTGTTAGACTGGTGGAGTCCCTTGCAAAATAGATCTGTGATCTCAATGGGATTTGACTGGTTAAATAAAGATAATTACAATAAAATAATGGCTTAAATCTCTTAAAACAAGATAACAGACATACCTGGTAGTTGTATTTTTAAATCCTCCCCCCACACTCCAACACTGAACTTGTTGCTACGAGTCGTCATGAAGTTGTGTACAGTGAATTCCCCTAAATTTTTATGCTCAGTGAAACAAACCATTGTAGGTTGGTTGTACATCTCATCTGTAATCCAGAGTTTAGTTTAATATATTTGGCAAGAAAGGTGATGGTTTCCTTCCAGAATGTCTAGGCCTTCAATTATGACAGATTATACTTCTCTGGTTTTACTTGTAGCCACTGAAAGGTGTATAAATGTAAGCTTATCCCAGTCAAAGCACAGTCATTATTAAGCTATTCTGTTGCAGCTTCAATGTAAATATTGACCAGCAGCCAAAGTGTTTTGAGTCAAATCCACCTGAGGATTTTATTGTGTGGCTAGCAGCTCTGTGGTTATTCCTCTTTAAGGACGGGTTCACTGGTACAGGCAGGAGAAAAGACACTACTCTCACATCCTTACAGAAAATCGAGATACGCCGTGACTTTCACATCTGAATGTGAGACAGACACAAAGAAGGCCTCCCTCACTACAGCAGCAGGGTGTGTGTGGCTGCACATGTGACCGTGTCATTGTTAGCCTATGCCGGGGTGTCCAAACCTTTATTCATATGCAGGCCAATTTTTTCTAAATGAAAGTACTCGTGTGTCACAAAAATTTTAATCAGAGACAATAAAAAGGATACATTTTTGTGAGATCAATGGGATCAATGGGAACAATATTGTGGAGAAAGGACTAGCGTATACTAAATTTGGTGGAGAGGGATTGCTAAATAGTTTAAAATCTAAAACACAATAAACTTCATAAAAAATTGCCTTTTTTTAAGAGCATTAAATTCCTTTGATTTGCTGGGTCAATTGTTTTATTTTTGTTTCATTTTTTGTGCTTGGAAAATACATTTGAGTTTATTTTTAGAAACAAGAGTAAAATTTATCCAATTACCCTCTATCCATGATTAAACTAACAACACTTATTTTATTTGAAAAAAGTTGTCACATTTAGCCAAGTTTTATGGATGAATATCCAAAAGTCTACTTCAGGGCTATTCAACTGGTGGCACACGGGCCACTTCCAGCTCGTGAGTGACTTCAGTCTGGCCCACCAATGAGTTCATAAAAATAAAAAATGGAGGGAGGGTTCTGGGTTTGACCCAATGAGCCTCAAACATTTACAAGTGAGATTTGGTTGGATGAACAATAAAGTGGTGAAAATAACAATATAGGGTCTGGAGGCAAAAAAACCAATAATAATCCTAACACACTCTTAATCTAAAATGTATGATTCTGTGCAATAAAACAAACAAATGTAAAAGGTAACAGATCATTGTAATACTTGGTTTATTTGCACAATGACTTTCATTGCTGGATGTCCGGCCCCTGAGCTGCTGGCTGTCAGTAGCTGTGGCCCCCTGAACAGTTTAGTTGAATAGACCTGGTCTACTTTATGGTTTGTAGTACCATTACATTTAAACAAACAAATAAATAAACTTAAAAAGTATTTGTAACAAAAGTAACCACTAAATTTGCAGATGGTCTGCATCTGCACCAACTTCTTAAGCCTGCGGGTCATAAATAAAGCATGTAGTTGTGGGCCACATAAAATCTACTACCATAATCAAAATCACTCCAAGGGCTGCAAATGGCCCACAGACCACACTTTGGACACACTTGACCACCCATCCATCCATCCATCCATCCATCCATCCATCCATCCATCCGTTATCTTTACCCGCTTCTTCATTTTCGGGTTGCAGGGGTCATTGGTGCCCAAATCCAGCCGTCTCTGTGTAAAAGGCGGGGGACACGTGACACGCCAGACCCAACAATTCAGAAGAGCTGAAGGTCACAGTCAGATCAACCTGGACTCTCATGACACCTGAGCAGTGTCACAGACTGATCGACTGCATGCCACGCCGCCTTGCTGCAGTAATCCAGGCAGAAGGAGCCACAACTAAGTACCGGTACTGATGCTGTACATACTCATACTTTTCAGTTGGCCAAGGTGTCTAAAAATTATTTTTTTATTGGTCTTAAGTAATATTCTAATTTTCTGAGATACTGAATTTGGTGTTTTCATCAGTTGTCAGTTATAATCTTCAACATTAAAATAAATAAACATTTGAAATATTTCAGTCTGTGTGTGATGAATGAGCATAATATACAAGTTTCACTTTTTGAAATACTGAAATAAATCAACTTTTCATTGATATTCTAATTTTATGACCAACACCTGTACATTGGATCATCCCCTCATCCTGCGATGAAAAATCTGGATCAGATTGTGCTCATGACACCTTCTGTGGTGCCCTGTGTGTCCTCAACCACTCCTGTCGAAGGCAAATGAAGGAGCTGTGTGTGTCTGAATCTGTGCCCACTCCAGGTGAAAACACAGTCAAGTAGCAGAAGGTCTGCTTGTCCTAATGGAGATCTTATCTAATCAGAAGTGGAAACTTTCAGTCATGCTCAGAGTTTCTGCAGCCAAGGATGAAGGGAGACAGATGTCTGTTTCTGCTGTCTCAGATCTCTCACCTCCTCATCAGGAAGGTGATGAGTTATCAAACGGTGGATGCACTGAAGTGACTGGCTGAATGTCACACACTCCAGATCAATTTTTTTTAAATGCAACTAAAGTAATTTATGCTGCATTTTTTTTCTGTACACCTAGAGAGATAGATATCTATGGAGAAAACTCAAGAGCTAAGCTGCAAACAAAGGGCTGTGCTCTTTAGATCACACTACAGCTGTAGACATGCAGAATCAGCACAGATGAAGTCCTTCAGTAAAGCCAAGAATTGTGTTTTTCTCCATTTGTCAGCATTCATATGTACAACACATGATTTGAAAACCTATAATGTTAGCTGCTTCACTCATGTTCAATTCAACCACAGCAGGCTGGACACATGATGTGAACTTTTAAAGATAACAATGAAGAGAGAGAAATCTGTAACCGTGTTTCCATCTATTTTCATTTCGAATTTTGAGCTAATGTTTGAAATCTCGCAAATATGTAAATACAAATTAATGCGAAGCAGAAGTGTTTCCATCAACTGGCTTGAATCGCATCTACCGGGCCACGCACAGCGTCATTACGTCAGACGTCAGCGTCATTACGTCAGACGTCAGCGTTACGCATGTCTACAGTAAACAGGAAGTAGCGGTTGAAAACAGAACCCGGCCACACATCTCGTCAAAATGGAGAGAATATTTCAGGTATGTGTTGCTATCGGGCAAGTTGTATTTATTCTGTCATGCCAACTAGTTTTAGCGATGTTACATGTTGTCCGGAGCGGAAACAGCTGATCAGTCACGTGACGTGAATGTTCGCTACGGCAGAACTGAGTCGGCAAATCTGTTTCCATCTGTCGTTTTGCGCATCAGCTCTGTTTCGAAACCCCCAAAAACCACCTCAAGCGAGCGTATCAACTTTGGGGCGAGGGAAGTTAAATCGCATTTTGCCGTTTCCATTCAGCTTTTCTGATGCGATGCTTCATAATGCGCATCTAGAAACCTTGATGGAAACACGGCTTGCGACTGGAAATTTTTATTATACATCACATTGTTTAATGATCAGTCTGGAATAATCAAACTAAAATATATATTCAAGAGCAAAGACTGAGAGGTCCCTTCTGAGAGGCGCCGAGCAGGAGTGGGCATACTTGTTGCCCTCCCATCTTGGTGCCTGTACGTTGGGGTTCACCCCGGTAAATGAAAGGGTAGCCTCCCTCCGCCTACATGTGGGGGGACAGGCTCTGACTGTTGTTTGTGCCTATGTGCCAAACAGCACCTCAGATTACCCACACTTTTTGGAGTCCTTGGAGGGGGTATTGGAGAGTGCGCCTCCTGGGGACTCCCTTGTTCTACTGGGGGACTTAAATGCTCACGTGGGCAATGACAGTGAGACCTGGGGGGGGGGGAATGGCCCCCCTGATTATTGGACTTCTGTGCTCGTCATGGATTGTCCATAACGAACACCATGTTCAGGCATAAGGGTGTCCATGTGTGCTCTTGGCACCAGGACACCCTAGGTCGCAGTTCGATGATCGACTTTGTTGTCGTCTCATCTGATCTGCGGCCGCATGTCCTGGACACTCGGGTGAAGAGAGGGGCGGAGCTGTCAACTGACCACTACCTGGTGGTGAGTTGGCTCCGATGGTGGGGGAGGATGCCGGTCAGACCTGGCAGACCCAAACGTATTGTGAGGGTCTGCTGGGAACGTCTGGCAGAGTCTCCCGTAAGACGGAGCTTTAACTCCCACCTCCGGGAGAGCTTTGAACACGTTCCGAGGGAGGCGGGGGACATTGAGTCCGAGTGGGCCATGTTCCGCGCCTCTATTGTCGAGGCAGCTTATCGGAGTTGTGGCCGCAAGGTTGTTGGTGCCTGTCGTGGTGGCAACCCTCGAACCCGGTGGTGGACACCGGCGGTGAGGGATGCTGTCAGGCTGAAGAAGGAGTCCTATTGGGCCTTTTTGGCCTGTGGGACCCCGGAAGCAGCTGATAGGTACCGGCAGTCCAAGCGGCATGCGGCTCGGGTGGTTGCTGAGGCAAAAACTCGGGCGTGGGAGGAGTTCGGAGAGGCCATGGAGAATGACTTCCGTACGGCTTCGAGGCGATTCTGGTCCACCATCCGGCGTCTCAGGGGGGAAAGCGGTACGCCATCAACACTATTTATAGTGGTGGTGGTGTGCTGCTGACCTCAACTCGGGATGTCGTGAGTCGGTGGGCAGAATACTTCGAAGACCTCCTCAGACCTCCTCTCCGCAGAGAGTGGTGAAGGCTGCACAGAAGTCTGTTGGAGTCAGTCTCCCCACTATCACAGACATTTACACCTCCAGATGCAGGAAAAGAGCCACCTGCATCATGAAAGACCTCACTCATCCAGCACACTCACTCTTTGCCCCACTCCCCTCAGGACGGAGGTTGAGGAGCATCAAGTGTAGAACCACTAGACTGAGGAACAGCTTCTACCCTGAGGCTGTTAGACTCATGAATAAATAAAAATAAAATAAACACTGCAAAATATCACATCATACTGATGCTGATCTGTTTTCTTGTTGCTGTGTTCATCTGTGTTCATCTGTGACCATCTGCTCATACAAACTCATGTTCGTGCTGCTGTTTATTCCCACTATATTAGGCTTAGTGTATTACTAGTTGATGTTTTTCTTAGTTAATTCTAGATGTTATTACTGTTTTTCTCTTTCATTTGTTGTTGGATGTAACTGGGACCTCGTGTACATAATCTCGTTTTCATCACATGTACCACATGCGGTGCAAATGACAATAAAGACTCTCTGACTCTGACTCTCTCTGACTCTCAATCCTACTGGCATGTCTTCCACTGAGGAAGCGGAGCCTGGGGACTTTGGGTCGGGCTCTCCAATCTCTGGTGCTGAGGTCACCGAGGTGGTTAAAAAGCTCCGCGGTGGCAAGGCTCCGGGGGTGGATGAGATTTGCCCGGAGTTCCTTAGGACTCTGGATGTTGTGGGGTTGTGTTGGCTTACGCGACTCTGCAATATCGCGTGGACATTGGGGGCAGTTCCCTTGGATTGGCAGACTGGGGTGGTGGTTCCCCTATTCACAAAGGGGGACCATAGAGTGTGATCCAACTACAGGGGGATCACACTCTTAAGCCTCCCTGGTAAGGTCTCTTTATTTATTTTTATTTATTTATTTATAAAATTTGTTCATTTTTAAAATACAATACAAAACAATCCCATAAACGATAACATACAAAATATAAAAATGAAAGGTAGCAGAAAGAAGAAAAAATCTTATTTTATCTGCCCCTTTTTTCAAACAATTAGTTCAATCCAAAAGTATCTTCAGTAACAGTACAAAATGAATAACTCTTTTTAATTTTCTAACTCTAATACAATACACATTACGCTACTTCATATATATTTTTTAACAATTCAGTTTTGATCATTTTCTTAAATGTAAACATTGACTTGGCATTTTTAACTTCAGTCTCCAAGCCATTCCATAATCTAATTCCCTGGATTGAGGTAGAACGTCCCTTCAAACTAGTTCTGAATTTTGGTTTTACAAATATGTCTGTTCCCTTAAGATTATAACAACTTTGTCTTTTAACAAAATGTATTTGGATATTTAAAGGTAATGCGTTATTCTGAGCCCTATACATAATTGATAAAATATTATAATCTACCAAATCATGGAACTTCAATAACTTCAGTTGATAAAATAATGTACTTGATGGATGACAGTAATGTTTTCTGGTGATTATTCTTACAGCTCTTTTCTGTAATACAAAAATAGGCTTTGTGATTGTTTTACACACTTTCCCCCAAACATCAATACAATAGATTAAGTGTGGAACAATGATTGTGTTATACAACAAATACAGAGCTTTATCATTCAATAGGTCTCTGACTTTGTACAGTACTGCAATCGATTTAGCTATTTTTATTCTTACAGAATTTATGTGTTGTTTCCATGTCAGTTTGTCATCAATGATAACACCCAAAAACTTCACCTCACTCACTCTACAAATCTCAACACCCTCAATTTTAAATGGAACATCAACAGTTTTTTTTTTATTACTGAATATCATGTAATTAGTTTTATCTAGATTTAATGATAATTTATTAAGTTTAAACCAATTTTGTATTTTGACAAATTCTGTCTTCATCAACTCCAACATCTGTTCTATATCTTTACCCAAACAAAAAAATGTGGTATCATCTGCAAAAAGGACACATTTAAGGAGTCCTGACACATTTACCAAGTCATTCACATGTAAAATGAAGAGCTTTGGTCCAAGTAAAGAGCCTTGAAGAACTCCACATGTGACATTGCAGAGGTCAGATTTTACACCATTTATTTGTACAAACTGTTTTCTATCTTTCAAATAGCTAGATACCCACTGTAATGCTGGTCCTCTAATACCATATTTGTTCAATTTGTCAAGGAGAATGGTGTGGTCAATAGTATTGAATGTTTTTTTTATCAATAAAAATACTAACACAATATTGTTTTTGGTCGACAGCAGTAGTTATTTGTTCCATTAATTCCATGAGAGCCTGTAGAGTTTTTTTTGTTGCTCTAAACCCATACTGACTGTTGCTTGGAATATTTTGTTTATCTATAAATTGATCTAGTCTGTTTACAAATAGTTTTTCAAGAATTTTTGAAAACTGTGGTAACAAGGATATTGGTCTATAATTGTTGAATACACGTTTATCACCATTCTTAAGGTCTATTCAGGGGTTCTGGAGAGGAGGGTCCGTCGGATAGTCGAACCTCGGATTCAGGAGGAGCAGTGTGGTTTTCGTCCTGGTCGTGGAACACTAGACCAGCTCTACACCCTCAGCAGGGTCCTGGAGGGTGCGTGGGAGTTTGCCCAACCAGTTTACATGTGCTTTGTGGACTTGGAAAAGGCATTCGACCGCGTCCCTCGGGGGGTTCTGTGGGGGTACTCCGGGAGTATGGGGTACCAGGCCCTTTGATATGGGCTGTTAGGTCCCTGTACGACCGGTGTCAGAGCTTGGTCCGCATTGCCGGCAGTAAGTCAGGCTCGTTTCCAGTGAGAGTTGGACTCCGCCAAGGTTGCCCTTTGTCACCGATTCTGTTCATAACTTTTATGGACAGAATTTCTAGGCGCAGCCAAGGTGTTGAGGGGATCCGTTTTGGTGGCCTTAGAATCGCTTCTCTGTTTTTTGCAGATGATGTGGTCCTATTGGCTTCATCAGATCGTGATCTACAGCTTTCGCTGGAGCGGTTTGCAGCCGAGTGTGATGCGGCCGGGATGAGGATCAGTTCCTCCAAATCCGAGGCCATGGTCTTGAGCCGGAAAAGGGTAGCATGCCCTCTCCGGGTCGGGGAGGAGGTCCTGCCCCAAGTGGAGGAGTTTAAGTATCTCGGGGTCTTGTTCACGAATGAGGGAAAACTGGAGCGTGAGATCGATAGGCGGATAGGTGCAGCGTCCGCAGTGAAGCGGGCGCTGTACCGGTCTGTCGTGGTGAAGAGAGAGCTGAGTCGAAAGGCAAAGCTCTCAATTTACCGATCGATCTACGTTCCCACCCTCATCTATGGTCATGAGCTTTGGGTTGTGACCGAAAGAACGAAATCTCGGATACAAGCGGCTGAAATTAGTTTTCTCTGCAGGGTGTCTTGACTCTCCCTTATGCCTGGTACCCACTGCCCCGATTTCGGGCGGCTGAAGCAGCCGGTTTACATTCAAAGTCTATGAGGAGACGCGTGGAGTCACGGCGACCAGGGAAGCGGCGCGATTCGAGTGATCGAAGCGGCGCGGCGGCAGCCGAAGTTCCCTTCGCGGGCACGCGCGCGTCCAAAGCAACCTAGCCGTCGAGCCGCCGACGTCCCAAATGTTGATCTCTGGAGGCTCGACGCATCCGGCAAACAGTCGGGAGAGCCTCTGCTATCTGATTACACAACCACAACGGGACTTTTTTTGGACTTTTTAAACTTACCGGATCGACCCTCCATGAATTGGAACCAAACTCCGGTAATAAACGTGGCATTTTTACAGTTGCTGCTGACAGGCTGCTGTTCTCTCCAGTGTAGATCACCCCAAACATAAAAAAAAAACGTTTTAATCTCATCAAAGACCGTCCGAGGTGCAGTTAACACAACAACTGAACCCGGAAGACGAGCTAGACCCCTCCTCTCTGCTACCCCCTAGTGTACGTCATCAGACGGTCTTCAGTGGTTTGGTGGGACCCTGACAAGCGGCCAAAAGGGGACGGCAGGCGCGTTTCGAGTTGTGCAGTGGGGACCAGGCATTAGAGATAGGGTGAGAAGCTCAGTCATCCGGGAGGGACTCGGAGTAGAGCCGCTGCTTCTCCACATCGAGAGGAGCCAGTTGAGGTGGCTCGGGCATCTGGTTAGGATGCCTCCTGGACGCCTCCCTGGTGAGGTGTTCCGGGCATGTCCCACCGGGAGGAGACCCAGAGGAAGACCCAGGACACGCTGGAGGGACTATGTTTCTCGGCTGGCCTGGGAACGCCTTGGGATTCCCCCAGAGGAGCTGCTCCAAGTGGCTGGGGAGAGGGAAGTCTGGGCCTCCTTACTTAGGCTGCTACCCCCGCGACCCGACCCCGGATAAGTGGAAGAGAAAGGATGGATGGATGGAGATATATATATTCTACCCTGAGGCTGTTAGACTCATGAATAAATAAACAATAAGAATAATCACTGCAAAATATCACATCATGCTGATGCTGATCTGTTTTCTTGTTGCTGTGTTCATCTGTGACCATCTGCTCATACAGACTCATGTTCGTGCTGCTGTTTATAATGATGTTTTTCTACTACATTAGGGCTTAGTGTATTTCTAGTTGATGTTTTCTTAGTTAATCCTAGATGTTATTACTGTTTTTCTCTTGCATTTGTTGTTGGATGTAACTGGGACCCTGTGTACATAATCTCGTTTTCATCACATGTACCACATGCGGTGCAAATGACAATAAAAACTCTCTGACTCTCTGATATATATATATACACACACACACATCCAGTTTTTTTTTAAGAGCCAAAATAAAACCCAGGTTAAGTCATTTCCTAAAAAGGATGACTCACCTTTACTGGAGGGCTGTGTGGATCTTGTGCAGCGTGTCCTCTCAGGTTGACGACGTGCACCTCCTGAGGCAGGCTGACGGTGCCCCTGCTTGCACACCCTGACATGACTGTGAAGCTCTTCTGCACGGCCTGCACTGGGTGTCCTGACCCAACCGGCAGCAGCTCACACGGACTGCGATGTGT
>JBBPBX010000108.1:79661-91657 GCA_038048925.1 Garcialebias charrua | reverse complement strand
TGACAGAAATATAGGTTTTAAAGGCAGGTACGGCTGCAGGAGGCTGAAAGCAATTAGCTCTTTTTATCCTAGTAATTGCTCCTCACACTAATTTGATGTTATGACTGCTTGACTGGCTCTCAGATGGGATTTTAAAAGTAGCCAGCCTCCGTCTAATTTCATTCTGTTTAACCCGCCCATCCACAGGCGCTTCGTGTGTGCAGCTTAACGTGCGGGGCTAAGCTCAAACCATGTTTGTGATTAAAACGTTTTGCGAAACGCTCATGGCTCTTTTTGTTTGAATTGAATTCTTCGGTTGTTTCAAAGCCAAACTTTTGTGAGTTGAAGTGAAAAACAAATAGCTCCTTCTTTATCTCTTTCACAAAATTGATTTGTTGTTTAACTTTATTGTTTAAAAATTATGTTGAACGCACACTAGTGGCTGTGGCTGATTGGTTAGAGCAGTCGTCCTCCAATGCAACAGTTGGGGGTTTGATTCCACCAGCAGTCACATGCTGAAGTGTCCCTGGGCAAGACACTGAACCCCTCATTGCCTCTGATGTGTGTCTCATCGGTGTATGAATGTGATAAAGCACTGATTATTCTTTGTATAGAAATAGTAGAGTGCTGTATGAATGGGTAAATGAGGACACAGATTGTTTTGTAAAGAGCTTTGTGTATCTTGATAAGATAGAAAAGTGCTATATAAGTACAGTTCATTTACCATTTACACCGCCAATCGTAAAATAACCATGAGAGATAGGCACCGACTCTCCTTCGACCTGGAAAGAAAAAACAGAAAATGGATGGAGTGATTATGTTAAACACTGCAAGATTGATTTTACATTTGCTGTACTGTCAGCAATGCCTCAGAGCAAAGCAAATTAAATAGGTTATAATCTTGAGCTGGGTAGAGAAATAGGTATTGCAATCAAAGTGACACTTAAAGAGCTTAAAGCAGACACTTGTGCATGTTAGGGAGGCTTTTGAAAAAGCATTTACCGGTACATGGCAGTGTCTTTTTTTTAACTGATTATAACTTTGTGTTTTTTGTTCTCATTAGTGTTTGTTTTATTTTAGGCATGTCTGAGTATGAAAAAGGGGAATGGAGCCGTATTTATGGTTCAGTGTGTGTGAATTTATGTGTGTTCCTTTGAAGTTGTATTCGCTGACAGTGAGGATCCCTTATTGGCTGACATGCCTCTTCTGCTGCATACTGAACATAGGCATTGTGTTTTCAAAGTTATATTAATGTAGTTACTGGAACACTGGGTAGGAACACCTTTTCTTTCTCTGATACTAATCACATAAACCCAAATGAAAGCTGTTATCTCCTTTAATGTTACCTGTTAAATGAATCACCGTCAATCAGTATGGATAAAAGTATGGATAAAAGGACAGAGTTAATTTAATTTTGAACTTTAAAGGCTTTAGATTGGCCATTTGCCTTTGAATCTGATGTGTGCCAAGCTTGCGAGGTATACAGCAATGTCTCTTGGGTTTATCTAGATTATTCCATTATTCTCGGGACACAAAAGAGTAGTGGCGCTATAATTAAAAAAGGCTCATTAACAAAGTAGGACAGTGTGGGCTGACAGGCGCTTACTTGAGTGGCACGCAGCCCGTTAACTGTTTGAACATCCACCAAACCTGCAAAACATAAATGGTAAATGGACTGTACTTACATAGCACCTTTCTATCTCATCCAGATACTCAAAGCTCTTTAAAACATAATCTGTGCCTCATTTAACCATTCATACAGCACTCTGCTAGATCCATACAAAGACTAATCAGTGCTTTATCACATTCATACACCTATGGGACACACATCAGAGGCAATGAGGGGTTCAGTGTCTTGCCCAGGGACATTTCAGCATGTCATTGCTGGTGGAATCAAACCCCCAACTTTCGCATTGGAGGATGACTGCTCCAACCAATCAGCCACAGCTGCCCATAGTTGTTTGTTTTTCTTTTCAGTTAAAATTCTGCAGAATCTATCTAAAATACTATTTTCTAGTAAATGTTCAGATTATACACATAAAGACTAGACAAATATGCACAGTATGTACCCCTTTGTTGAGGAAGAACAATCCACAAAAGTCACTGAAATAATTGACTCTAGAAGTTTTTATTTTTTATTTTTTATTTTTTTTACAGAAATCTCTTCCTCACTCTCCTACCACTTGTCTGTAGTCGGGTCACAGAGGCAAAAAGTCAAAGAGAGAAAGCCAGACATCCCTCTCCCAAGTCACTTTTCAGCTTGTCCTGAGGGACCTGAAGGCATTCAAAGGCCAGAGAAAAACACAATTCCAGAGAGCGATTGTGTTCTTTGTCTTTCCCATGGGCCTTTTACCAGTGGGATGTGCCCAGAAAACATCTAACTGGAGACGTCCAGGAAGCATCCTAATCAGATGTCCAAACACCTCAACTGACTCCTTTGGATTTGAAGGAGCAACGGCTTCACTCCACACTTCCTGGGATGATGGAGCTCCTCTATCTAAGGCTGAGTCCAGCCACCCGGCAAAGGAATCTCATTTTGGCCACTTGTATCTGGAATCTCAACCTTTCAGTCATGATCCAAACCTCATGACCACAGGTGAGGACTGATGCATAGACAGACTAATAAACCAAGAGCTTTACCTTTTGTTGGATGTCAACATCCATTTATCCATCTCCCACTCCATCACTCCATCCTACCATCACTTCTGAACAAGACGCCCAGATACTTCAACTCCTTTGCCTGACTCAAAGACTATCCCCCAACCTGAAGGGGGCATTCCACCCATTTCTTGTCGAGAACCATGGCCATAAACTTGGATGAACTGACTCATTCCAGCCACTTTCCTTGGTTGTGAACTTCTTCAGTGCACGCTGAAGGTCTTGGCCCGAAGACACCAGCAGAAACACATCAACTGCATAAAGAAGAGTTGAGACCCTGTGGTTCCCAAACTAGACACCCTTCTTTCCAAGATGGAGATCCTGTCAATCAACACTACAAACAAGATTACTGAAAAGAGACAGCCCTGACGGAGTCCAAACGTCACTGACAATGAGTTTGAACTTGTGCCAAAAATGCAGACACAGCTCCTGCTTTAATAATGCAGGGACCTGAGCCATTAAAAGCAGAAGAACCCCATACTCCTGCAGGACACTTCACAGAAGGCATGGGTAGCATGGTCATAAGCATTCTCTAGGTTGAAAAATTACAAATAGGCTGGAGAGGTAAACACCCATGACCCCTTAGCAACTCCACAAAGGGAAGATCTGGTCCAAATTTCCATGACCAGGTCGGAAACCACACTGCTCCTCCTGAATCCAAGGTTCAGCAATCAATTGGAGCACCCATTCACTTGGAAGGGAATCACAAAAATCAGTAATTGAAAATAAGTCATTGCTTTTTATTTTTTTGGTTCAACAGAAGAAAAAAATCAATAAACTTCTCTCTGCAGAATGAAACAAATGGAAACGATAAACCAGATATGATAATTAACCATTACTGTTGAGAAAGCAGAGAATTACAGTACATACTGACATAATTGATAGAAATGCCCTGCAGGCATTCCCATTCGGGAGTAACACATCTAGCACCATCACATTGAACACAGGGGCCCCACAAGGATGTGTGCTGAGCCCCCTTCTATTCACCCTGCTAACACACGACTGCACACCATCGTACAGCTCCAACCACTTCATCAAGTTTGCGGACGACACAACAGTGGTGGGTCTCATCAGCAACAACGATGAGACGGACTACAGGAACGAGGTGAGCCGCTTGGCCTTGTGGTGCGGACACAACAATCTCACTCTCAACGTGGAGAAGACAAAGGAGATTGTCGTGGACTTCAGGAAGAGGGATGCACAACATGCCCCTCTGACCATCAACAGCACCGCAGTGGAGAGAGTGGACAGCACCAAGTTCCTGGGAGTGCACGTCTCAAAGGACCTGTCCTGGAGCAGGAACACTGCAGCACTGGCCAAGAAGGCTCACCAGCGCCTCTACTTTCTCCGCAAGCTGAAAAGGGCTGGAGCTTCAACCCCCATCATGTGCACCTTCTACAGGGGTGCCATAGAAAGTGTCCTGACCAGCTGCATCACGGTGTGGTTTGGTGCATGCACTGCATCCTGCCGCAAGAGCCTCCAGCGCATCGTGAGAGCAGCTGAGAAGATTGTCGGCACCTCCTTGCCCTCACTGCAGGACTTACACAGCAAACGCCTCACTCGGAAAGCCCTCTGCATGGCAGGTGATCCCACACACCCACTACACAGCTGCTTCAGACTGCTGCCATCAGGGAGGAGACTGAGGAGTCTCCAGGCTCGAACCAGCAGACTGAGAGACAGCTCTGTTCATCAGGCAGTCAGGATGCTAAACACTCTGCCTGCTCTGCCTCCCCTCCCATTTGAACTGCCTTAACACAAAAAACTTTCTCACACATTACCACACAACACAAAGATTTTAACACTGGACTCTGTGTCATCAAACGGGTTATTCACTAAACTCTCGGTCATGTGCTCATTCAGTTTGCACTACTTCTCATATTTGCACTAATGTTTGTATTACATTACTGCCTATAGTCATACTACTGTTTACATTCACTGTTTACATTTATTAATACGGTTTACATTTATTACTACTGCTTTACATTTATTACTACTGTTTACATTTACACTACTTTTATCTACACTACTGCAGATACATATACAGCATTCTCTGACTAGCCTTATCTAAGGATGCCAAATGTGCCTTATGTGCCTCACTGCATATGCCACTTTGCCTCTATACCAACATCAACTACCTCATACATATACTGTGTACATTAACTTATATGCTGCTGTGCCACTCTTTGCAAATGTCAATGCTAGAACCTTCAGTTTATTTTATAGATATACTTTTTATACTTTTTATACTACTATGCAAAAACTCAGGACAGTATTACACTTTTATTATTTCATTTTATGCTTATGTTCATTGGGTGTTTGGTGTTTCAGTGTTGGTGTAAATTTTCATACTTTTATACTATTATGAAAAAACTCAGGACAGTGTTACACTTTTACTATTTTATGCTTCCATCCATCCATCCATCTTCTTCCGCTTATCCGGGGTCGGGTCGCGGGGGTAGCAGCCTAAGTAGGGAGGCCCAGACTTCCCTCTCCCCAGCCACTTGGAGCAGCTCCTCCGGGGGAATCCCAAGGCGTTCCCAGGCCAGCCGAGAAACATAGTCCCTCCAGCGCGTCCTGGGTCTTCCTCTGGGTCTCCTCCCGGTGGGACATGCCCGGAACACCTCACCAGGGAGGCGTCCAGGAGGCATCCTAACCAGATGCCCGAGCCACCTCAACTGGCTCCTCTCGATGTGGAGAAGCAGCGGCTCTACTCCGAGTCCCTCCCGGATGACTGAGCTTCTCACCCTATCTCTAAGGGAGAGTCCAGCCACCCTGCGGAGAAAACTCATTTCAGCCGCTTGTATCCGAGATCTTGTTCTTTCGGTCATAACCCAAAGCTCATGACCATAGATGAGGGTGGGAACGTAGATCGATCTGTAAATTGAGAGCTTTGCCTTTTGACTCAGCTCTCTCTTCACTACGACAGACCGGTACAGCGCCCGCTTCACTGCGGACGTTGCACCTAGGGGTTGAACGAGTACATAATTTTTAACCTCGACATTAACATAAAAAAACTCGAACGACGCTCGAGTAGCCGATGACGTCACAGTGTCTTACGATGCAAAATAAATAAATAAATATAAATGCCTAAAAACGTCTTTACAAAAAGAAAAAAAAGACCAACAAAGCATTGGGAGCATTTATTATGCTCCTATCATTTATCATACTGCACATAAGTCACAGGAAAAACAAAACTATTAGTTATATTAATAATATTAAAAGTGAAAGTATAAGGCGATGAAAACCGAAACTTAAAAAACAAATTGGGCCACAGCCACACCGTACCACCGCCTGCAGCTGTGCAATTTAGGTTTACTTTTAGAGATTGTGTTTATAGATTTTTAATAGCTCTAGAGAGATGAATATTTGTTTTTTTGTTTGTGAAACGAGAGAGATGAAGCCGTTTCAACCGTGTTATATATGGGACCTGCAATAAAACACTGCCCTCTGCTGTCACAACAATCTACTACGGTGTTGAAGCAAAGAACGTCAACAGGATGTTTCAATGAGTGGCGCAATTTATAAAATTATAAACTGTTTTACCTTTTTGACAAGACTGGACCAGCTTCATAGATCCGTGCGCACAAAGGAATCCATTTTGTAGCGTCTACTAAAAGCTAAAAGCTACCGCGCGCTCTGTTTTTATCACGTGATGACGTCACTACGGGTACCCGAGTTGGACAAAAAAGCCTCGATAGAAGTCAAAGCACTCAACCTGTCGAAAACTCGGTTATTCTGTTAATGCACTAGTTGCACCTATCCGCCCATCCATCTCACGCTCCAGTTTTCCCTCATTCGTGAACAAGATCCCGAGATACTTAAACTCCTCCACTTGGGGCAGGACCTCCTCCCCGACCCGGAGAGGGCATGCTACCCTTTTCCGGCTCAAGACCATGGCCTCGGATTTGGAGGAACTGATCCTCATCCCGGCCGCATCACACTCGGCTGCAAACCGCTCCAGTGAAAGTTGTAAATCACGAACTGATGAAGCCAGTAGGACCACATCATCTGCAAAAAACAGAGAAGCGATTCTAAGGTCACCAAAACGGATCCTCTCAACACCTTGGCTGCGCCTAGAAATTCTGTCCATAAAAGTTATGAACAGAATCGGTGACAAAGGGCAACCTTGGCGGAGTCCAACTCTCACCGGAAACGAGCCTGACTTACTGCCGGCAATGCGGACCAAGCTCTGACACCGGTCGTACAGGGACCTAACAGCCCTTATCAAAGGGCCTGGTACCCCATACTCCCGGAGTACCCCCCACAGAACCCCCCGAGGGACGCGGTCGAATGCCTTCTCCAAGTCCACAAAGCACATGTAAACTGGTTGGGCAAACTCCCACGCACCCTCCAGGACCCTGTTGAGGGTGTAGAGCTGGTCCAGTGTTCCACGACCAGCACGAAAACCACACTGCTCCTCCTGAATCCGAGGTTCGACTATCCGACGGACCCTCCTCTCCAGAACCCCTGAATAGACCTTACCAGGGAGGCTTAAGAGTGTGATCCCCCTATAGTTGGAACACACCCTACGGTCCCCCTTTTTGAATAGGGGAACCACCACCCCAGTCTGCCAATCCAAGGGAACTGCCCCCGATGTCCACGCGATATTGCAGAGTCGCGTAAGCCAACACAACCCTACAACATCCAGAGCCCTAAGGAACTCCGGGCGAATCTCATCCACCCCCGGAGCCTTGCCACCGCGGAGCTTTTTAACCACCTCGGCGACCTCAGCACCAGAGATCGGAGAACCCGACCCAAAGTCCCCAGGCTCCGCTTCCTCAGTGGAAGACGTGCCAGTAGGATTGAGGAGGTCTTCGAAGTATTCCGCCCACCGACTCACAACATCCCGAGTTGAGGTCAGCAGCACGCCACCCCCACCATAAATGGTGTTGGTCGCGTACCTCTTTCCCCCCCTGAGACGCCGGATGGTGGACCAGAATCGCCTCGAAGCCGTACGGAAGTCATTCTCCATGGCCTCTCCGAACTCCTCCCACGCCCGAGTTTTTGCCTCAGCAACCACCCGAGCCGCATGCCGCTTGGACTGCCGGTACCTATCAGCTGCTTCCGGGGTCCCACAAGCCAAAAAGGCCCAATAGGACTCCTTCTTCAGCCTGACAGCATCCCTCACTGCCGGTGTCCACCACCGGGTTCGAGGGTTGCCACCACGACAGGCACCAACAACCTTGCGGCCACAGCTCCGATAAGCTGCCTCGACAATAGAGGCGCGGAACACGGCCCACTCGGACTCCATGTCCCCCGCCTCCCTCGGAACGTGTTCAAAGCTCTCCCGGAGGTGGGAGTTAAAGCTCCGTCTTACGGGAGACTCTGCCAGACGTTCCCAGCAGACCCTCACAATACGTTTGGGTCTGCCAGGTCTGACCGGCATCCTCCCCCACCATCGGAGCCAACTCACCACCAGGTAGTGGTCAGTTGACAGCTCCGCCCCTCTCTTCACCCGAGTGTCCAAGACATGCGGCCGCAGATCAGATGAGACGACAACAAAGTCGATCATCGAACTGCGACCTAGGGTGTCCTGGTGCCAAGAGCACATATGGACACCCTTATGCTTAAACATGGTGTTCGTTATGGACAATCCATGACGAGCACAGAAGTCCAATAACAGAACACCACTCTGGTTCAGATCAGGGGGGCCGTTCCTCCCAACCACACCCCTCCAGGTCTCACTGTCATTGCCCACGTGAGCGTTGAAGTCCCCCAGTAGAACAAGGGAGTCCCCAGGAGGCGCACTCTCCAATACCCCCTCCAAGGACTCCAAAAAGGGTGGGTAGTCTGAGCTGCCGTTTGGTGCATAGGCACAAACAACAGTCAGAGCCCGTCCCCCCACACGTAGGCGAAGGGAGGCTACCCTCTCGTTCACCGGGGTGAACCCCAACGTACAGGCACCAAGATGGGGGGCAACCAGTATGCCCACTCCTGCTCGGCGCCTCTCACCAGGGGCAACTCCAGAGTGGAAGAGTGTCCAACCCCTCTCAAGGAAACTGGTTCCAGAGCCAGAGCCATGCGTTGAGGTGAGTCCGACTATTTCTAGTCGGAACCTCTCAACCTCACACACTAGCTCAGGCTCCTTCCCCACCAGAGAGGTGACATTCCATGTCCCAATGGCCAGCTTCTGTAGCCGAGGATCAGACCGCCAGGGTCCCCGCCCTCGGCCGCCACCCATCTCACATTGCACCCGACCCCTTTGGCCCCTCCCACAGGTGGTGAGCCCATGGGAAGGGGGACCCACGTCTCCTCTTCGGGCTGTGCCCGGCCGGGCTCCATGGGTAAAAGCCCGGCCACCAGGCGCTCGCCAGCGTGCCCCACCTCCGGGCCTGGCTCCAGAGTGGGGCCCCGGTGACCCGCGTCCGGGCGAGGGAAAACTTAGTCCATTTATTTCACTCATCATAGGGGTTTTTGGGCTGCACTTTGTCTGGTCCCTCACCTAGGACCTGTCTGCCTTGGGTGACCCTACTAGGGGCATGAAGCCCCTGACAGCATAGCTCCTAGGATCATTGGGACACTCAAACCCCTCCACCACGGTAAGGTGGCAGCCCAGGGAGGGGCTATTTTATGCTTATGTTTATTAAATGTTTTAGTGTTTAGTGTTTAGATGGTTACTGTTGCACCGAGGGACTGAGAGAGAAACGCAATTTCGGTGTATGTCCTGTATACAAGTATTGCAGTTCTGACAATAAAGTTGACTTTGACTTTGACTTTGATAAACCCTAGAAAAGCTGCACCACCTACGAAATACAATACATGTGAGAAATGCTCCATTGCCTAAAACATATTACCATCCATATTTAAAAAGCTGCACTACTTAAAACTACTATAAATGTATGAACAGCTGCAAATTTTAAATAAATTAATATAAATCTGGTTAAATGTGTGGAAACTCTTACCTTTTTCTACCTACCTTTTTTCCCCCCTTTTACAGATGGCCTCCCTTCTCACCTTATAGCCATTCTCTTCACACCATTATGAATATTTTTTTTTAAATAGGACAAGAAATTAAAGATGGAAAGCAAGACCACAAAACATAACAATCACACAAAGAAAGCACAAGGCAAACACACCCGACCGCCGTCTGCAAACCTGCAAAGAACATGACAGAACACAGCAATAAAATACATCTGTATAACATACCTAGAACATTCATGGCTTTGCAGTAGATTTCTATAAATATATACACCTACACCTACATATACATACATACATACATACATACATACATACATACATACATACATACATACATACATACATACACATGCATATCAGAGTCAGAGTCAGAGAGTCAGAGAGTCTTTATTGTCATTTGCACCGCATGTGGTACATGTGATGAAAACGAGATTATGTACACGGGGTCCCAGTTACATCCAACAACAAATGCAAGAGAAAAACAGTAATAACATCTAGAATTAACTAAGAAAAACATCAACTAGTAATACACTAAGCCCTAATATAGTGGAAAAACATCATTATAAACAGCAGCACGAACATGAGTCTGTATGAGCAGATGGTCACAGATGAACACAGCAACAAGAAAACAGATCAGCATCAGCATGATGTGATATTTTGCAGTGTTTATTTTTATTTTATTTTTATTTATTCATGAGTCTAACAGCCTCAGGGTAGAAGCTGTTCCTCAGTCTAGTGGTTCTATATGCAGTCACATGCACATCTACATATCTACATACGATACCTGCATGTGCATCCCTACATCTACAGTATTTGTGTGTGGTTATCACCATGCATACGTGTATAAGGCTTCTCTAATAGATATAATAAACTACTATAAATGTATGAACAGCTGCAAATGAAAAAAAAAATATATATATATAAATCTGGTTAAATGTGTGGAAACTCTTACCTTTTTCTGTCTACCTACCTACCTATCATACTTCGTATTTGGAATTTTGGAATGTGTGTGTGTGTGTATATATATATATATATATATATATATATATATATATATATATATATATATATATATATACACACACACACTGTATATGTCTTTCTTTCGTACAAGTTTCATGTAATTCTAACCTTTGAGACTTGTTCCCCTCCTGCAGGCAACATTATTACTTCTTCAGAGACTAAAATCCCCCTGATTTCTTCTTCTGCGATGAAGGGTACAAGTTCATATATGTGGTATTCTGCAGGATGGGATATCTCATTAAGATTGGCATTAAAGGTTTTCCTGGAACATAATTTGTTTCAGGGTGAAGAAACTGTGCTCCGAAGGAGGCTTCCCACCACCATCCAATATTATTATCCCCGAGATCACACACACACACACACACACACACACACACACACACACACACACACACAGGTTTGTCAATGTGGTTTAGCCGGACTTTTTCGCCAAACCCGCCCGAAGGTGTAATACGGGGTCTACCCCTTCCCGAGGTCCTAGCGACCTGGGACCAAGCTCAGTGCACTCTAAAAATTTTGAAAAAAATTTGGGTCCCTTTAGCTTTCCGATAGGAGCTTCACAGCACGTTTTACCACCCAGACTCCAGTGTGGTTTACAAGGACGTCAAAAAATGTGGTTTATGAGGACAAACATGCATTATGGGGTCTTTAAAGGGACATTTAAACTCCGCCTACTTAACATAAAATTAACATAAAACACACAAATGTGACAGGACACTGCATTAGGAGAACAGTTTTTTGAACTGCTTTTATTAAACAAATTATGCACATACTTTATTTACATTCACTAAAAAAACTTCAATAACAAAATCTTCAAATGTTTAAAATAAAATAAAACTTAAATGTTTCAAATAAAAAAATTAAAACTTAAATTCTGGTGACATATTTACATTATTATAAAACATATCAACATTTACATATTTCTAAAACAAATTTTTACTTTTTCTGCAGGGTTAATCACAACACAATGTAAAGTACAGGTGATCCCCGACTTACGAGCGATGAAAGACTTCTGAGATGACATATTTACATATTATAAAACATTAACATTATAAACCTGAACATATTTCTAAAACAAAATTTACTTTATTTACAAGGTTCATCACAACACACTGTAAAGTACAGGTGATCCCCGACTTACGAGCGACGAAAGACTTCCTCAGTCTGAGATGCTGTATTCAGCTCAGTCTTATAAAGACTTCCTCAGTCTGAGGTGCTACATTCAGCTCAGTCTCATAAATAGCACCCTCTCAAAGTGGATCAAACAGTTTGCTGATGACAGCCAAAACCAGCTGCTCATATGATCACATGATTAGGCTGATGGTCCTCATTGATCATGTGAGCAACTGGTTTTGGCTGTCATCAGGAAGTCTTTATTTATAAGACTGAGCTGAATGCATCTCAGACTGAGGAAG
>JBBPBX010000108.1:41328-79647 GCA_038048925.1 Garcialebias charrua | reverse complement strand
TTTGTGTGTGTGTGTGTGTGTGTGCGTGTGCGTGTGCGTGTGTGGGTGTGTGTTGATTCTGAATTGGGAAGCCAATCTCTACTTCATCTTCTCAGTAGTGAGCTTCCACTTATTTCCCACGTGATCAATAGTGAAGGTGCAAATCAAGTTTACAGCCTGGCAGTGATACAAAAACGCAAACCAATTATAAAGCAGTGTGGGGGGGAATCTTTATTTGTGCAGGTCTGTGTCTCAGAAGTGTGCAAATTGTGCAACTGCAAAAAGACAAAAGTAATTTAACATCATATGCAGATACATATTGTTTATAATTTGTTTTATTCTCCATCTGCTGAAGGCAAAACTGTGATAATGTTATCTCTGTGTGTGTAGCAGAGGCCAGATATCTCATGAATCACAAAACAGTTTTTATTGAAAATCTAAGACAGTAATAACTGGATGGACATGTACAGTTGATGTACTTTGGTAAACTTATTCAATATAGTTGCCATACCTAAACACACTTAATTAAAGCTGCTATATGTAACTTTTCTAACAATATATTTTTAACATATTTCTTCACTCTGTCACTAGATTGATGTTAGAGAGGTAATCTCTGAAAAAAACTTAAAAAAAATATTGTCCCCTTGCTTCTCCAGGTGGTAAATAAGCATTTCTAAAAAGAAAAAGTGACCCGCCATTTTCCAGCCAATAAAAACAAAGTTTGTAACCAGCCAATAAAAACCGAGCTTGAATTTGAATCAGCCAATAAAAACAGAGCTTGAATTTGAATTTCAACAGACCACAAGGGGGCAGAGCCATATATGGCTCTGAGGGGGAGGGATCAGAATGCTTTGCTTGTTGAAATTTTTTCTAAGTGCTGATGTTCTACAGAAACTGCAGACTGCACCTTTAATATAAACATAGTTAATTTCACAAATATTGAACTGAAGCTTGAATTGTTTAATAGCTGAAAGTCATTCCCAACACATCCTCCAAGCACTAACTAACTTTTTTTTTTTTTAATTGTCAATAACTACTGGAGCCAATTCTGTCTGTTAGCAAAATATCTTGTGAACCACTGAATGATATTTAATGAAAATATCAGATATAAATCATTAAATGTACATCTACAGCTGTTTAACTTCTGTATTCAACTCAATTCAAGATGGCCACCACTGACCTTAAGAAATGCACAGCTCATCATGGTTGGTGAAGGACTGGACCCAAGAATGCAGACATCCATCCATCCATCCATCCATTCATCCATCCATTCATCCATCCATTATCTTTACCCGCTTCTTCCTTTTGGGTCACAGAGGTCACTGGTGCCCATATCCAACCGTCACTGGTCAAGAGACGGGGGACAACCCAGACACGTCTCCTGTCCATCACAGGGACACATAGAGACAAACCACTATTCTCTCACTCTCTCACCTAGGACAATTTAGAGTTACTAATCAGTCTAACATGCATGCTGTTGGTCTGTGGGAGGAAACTGGAGTACCCGGAGGAAATCCACGTAGCACAGAGACAACATGCAAACTCCACCCAGAAGAGACCCCTGACTGAGATTTGATCCGGCAACCTGCTCGCTGAGAGGAAGCAGCTCTACCAACTGCGCCACCATTATACAGACAGAAAATAAACAAAATATTTTGTATTTCAAAATAAAAGACTAGCATGGAGGCAAAGAGAAACAAAACAAATGGAAACTTAAGGAGACGCAGAAGAACCTGACAAATGATCTCTGTTTAATATTTTCCAATGCTGGCTCCGCCCCTTCAGGGAAGAGAGAGGTTGTGGAATATTCTTGACTCTTGGTGTCCAGAGTTAAAGAGTTAAATAATAATAATAATGTCTTTGTCTGTCATCTGTGTATGTTTTCCCATACACAGACGAAATTTGTCTCTGCATTTAACCCAACCACCACCAGGTGGTGCAGTGAGCAGCCAGAAAGCGCCCGGGGAGCTGGAGAATTAGGTGTGCACTCATAGACACCCCAAGGTGTGTAGTGGCCGAAGGCAGGTTTCCAAACGCCCTCACTGGATCTATATGTTCCCTGCACTGATTTACTGACCATTTGTCACAGAACTCGTCTATCACCATGAGCAAAATGATCGATCAATGTTTTAGCCAACACAGGTCTGACAACTGAGCGCTGCATAAATGCAGTCATTTAGATATTTTGAAAATTGCACACAGCTACAAAATAAAGGGAAATCATGTCCTCATACAGTACAGTACTTGTAAAAACACAGGTTGTGCAAAATCTTTATTGAAATTTTACCATTAATTCTTTGGATTTAACTATTTTTCTCTGTAACCAAAACTTTCTCCTGAGCCAATCAATGGATTTCAGTGGAACTTCCAGGAAATACTCACAGGATGAACATATACTTAAAATTTATTTTTGGAACCAACCCACTTAAAGATGGCTGCTATAGCCAACTGACCTCAGAAGACACTAAATATGTTTTACAATAATTCAATCAGTTTTACAGAGATTGAGCTCAATTTTTTTTTGTGGTAGTACCTCTGAGTCATCCACAACATGCACTCTGAGTGCTAGTCATTGTGTCAGATCCGTACCTAATATTTTAGTTTTCGTTACTGTTCGTATCAACCTTGTTTGTCTGTTAGCAAACTATCATGTGACACTTAATGAAAGTAATCATCAAATGTAAATCCATCCATCTTCTTTACCCACATCTTACTTTTTTGAGTCACGGAGGTCACTGGTGACCATGTCCAGCCATCACTGTGCGAGAGGCGGGGGACACCTGGACATGTCTCCAGTCCATCACAGGGACACACAGAGACAAATGAGACAAACAACCATTCACTCTGTCGCTCTCACCTAGGGACTATTTAGAGTGTGAGGAAACCGGAGTACCTGGAGAAAGCCCATGCATGCACGGAGAGAACACGCAAACTCCACCCAGAATGCAATGCGATGACCTTCTCACCGAGAAGTGACGACTTTACCAACTGCACCACCCGTCACTGGATGTACATCCACAACTAATTACTGTTGAGAGTCAGTTCAATCCAAGATGGCTACCACATCCAATCAACATTAGCAAATTAAAAAAATATATACTAAAGTCCTATTTGCACAGGATTAGTTTTACTTAGGGACCACATGCTATTTGTAAAAATTACGGAGATTATGTTTGTTGTTAATCCAGTGAGAATCGACCATGTCAGTAATTTGTAAAGTAAAAATTCCCCCACAAATGACCTACTATATTTTGTTGAACTCCAAAGTCCTGTGATGAAAATAATCCAATGTGAGGCATCTCTTTGATTTAGACAGAAATGGGTGGGATCCAATAATTAGTCGTTTTTGCTTCCTGGACACATTTTTATTTGCTTTTGGCAATTGAGGCTGCATTGGAGTGCATAAATAATCTTTTGTGTCCCGGACCAGAAAAAGCCTGTTGACCTGCAATGGTCACCCCAAAAAAAGAAAAGGCCCAAGAGAAGGAGCAAAATCATAAATGGTGGCTCACATCATGCAGTGCTCTTTGCGGTGAGAATATTTTTCTTACTATACAGCTGGTTAGCGCTGACAGTAACACAGCAACAGGCCGAGGCCGTAGCCTGAACGCAGCATGAATGACGTAACGTCATTTTTACACAATACGCAGTGCGTTAACATCATAGCCGGAAGATGTCCTTAAATTTCAGCTAAATCCTAAATCTCAGGCTTTGGTTATCCCGTGCGAATGCACCACATAAAAAGCAGACGTTGGGGAGTAATTTGTTTATTACATGTGGTCCTTAGGTAAAACTAATCCCGTGCAAATATTAATACTCAGTCAGTTTTACAGACACTGAAATTAAATTTGATGTGGTAGTAGCTGGGAGTTACGGTAATCTTATAATTTAGTATTAGTATTTAGTATTTAGTAATTTAGACTATGAGATTGAGCATAATGTTAATTTCAATGTTTGACTTTTTGCTATTTCTCATTGTAAGATAATAATAATAATAATTGTCTAATCTTGTCATCTGCGTATGTTTCCCATACACAGACGAAATTCGTCTCTGCATTTAACCCAACCACCTACCAGGCGGTGCAGTGAGCAGCCATAGAAGGCGCTCGGGGAGCTGGAGAAATAGGTGTGCACTCATAGACACCCCAAGATGTGTAGCGGCCGGGACGCGAACCCGCGTCCTTCGGGTCCCAAGTCAAACGCCCTAACCACTACACCATCTTGGCTCCTTTCATCTCTGGCAATAAGTTTCTTTCTCTGTTGCTTTTGGGTGTTTTGTAAAATCAAATCAACACACTTTCAAATGATTCCTGCTTCCACACCAAAGTTACTGTCGGCTGAATTGACCAAAGCTTCTAAAAATTGTTTTGTCATTGATTGTTCTGTGCTGGTTTCAATGTCCACATGGTGTTTTTGTTCTTCGTTCACAAAGACAATCAACCTTGAGACTGTTTCTTAAAGACTAATCTGTTTTGTTCCACTTTCTTGAAGAACAAAAGCAAAGTGTCAGTCAGCTGAATGCTGCTGGTATCACAATGAGCTCTTTAGAGTCCAATTTTAGACCAAGGTGGGAGTCTTCTCACAAAAATCAACAACTTTTAGTGTCGTGATAGGAGAAGGGTATACATATTGGAAGAAAAATGATATTGTACAAATGCTACAAACAAACATCTACAATTCATACTTTATTAGAATTTGAAATGTCATAAATCAACACTAGTTGATGGTATTGCTTAACGAACGAGTATCTGATGTACTAGTTAACATAAATATTACATCATCTGGAAATTTCATGTACTTTGTTGGTAAATGTTAATTAAATAGCTAATTGGCTTTTCTACAAAGAACTTCTGAAATGTGCCAACTAACCGTGAATCACTTTCAATGTCTTTTTTACATGTCTAAAATAAACAAGGGAAAGGTTAAACGCTGTCAGACAGAGGCCACAGCTGAATTACTTTCATTAAAGTGTCGAGAGAGATGTGTAATATTATACTAATAAGGGTGCCGTGCAAAATGCCAGTGAAAAATCGATCACCAAATACAGAGTTCAGTTTGACTAACAAGAAATCCATAAGTATCACATTACCTTTATCTGCAAAAGGTAAACACAGATGTCCAACTGTTTGAAGGGGAAATAAAGGAAGATTTATACCAATAAAAATATATAATTTAAGGAACAAATATTGCTATATTGTCATCATCAAGTCTTGTCATTTGCCAAGTAACGAAGTGTAGTTTTGGAATATGGAAATATAATTAATCAGCAAAGTATTTTTTTTTTTTTTACAAATTGCCTTTAGTCCACATTTGGGCACCAGAGAAAATAATTTGATATAAACGTTAAGCAGTGAAAGACTTTGTTTGTGTATTTAACAGCCAAAACTGAAAAAAGAGCCAGAAAGACAACAACTTTACAATATGTTTTATCTTATGTAGAATAAAAGAACGGCTCCAATAGAGAGTTCCATTCTCACAAACTTTTAAAGACATGTAGAGTAATGAAGTCTATTCCTAATATCCCTCCTCTTTATTTTCTCTGGTTCTTCCATTTCTAATGTTTTATGTATTTATTTGCTGGTTTGGTTTATTCCTCTTTCTGTGTAAGACAAGCTGCATTTCAAAATCTCATCAGAGCCAGACAAAAACAAGCAAAGCATGAAAGAAGAGGCTGTGAGACCAACAAAGAACCTGAGAAATGAGTGAATCTGCCTCATTAGACGTCGTAAAAAAGAGTCCATAATGCTGTTTAACTACCTGACCTGCTTTGGTTTGAAGCCTCTGGAAAAACTGAAGTGACCCTTTGTTGTCAGTTTATGTCCAACAGAGGTAATATACAATTCTTTCAGTGTTGTTCTGTTTTGATTATGCATTTTTATTATTATTTGTAAATAAAAAAATCTATAAAAAAATCAAGATTCACTTGCAATTCCCTTCCATTATCATTTGTGCTATTACTACTATTTTAACTTTTTCTTACTAGCTTTATTTTAATTTTTTGTTATCCAATTTAATTGGTTCTCACAAATTTTTACAGGTGTAATCCTCTTTTTTTATTTTAGTTTTATTGCACACTTTGCTTTGTAAAACATTCAAAATCTCCTGAATTGTATGACTATCTGAAAGGTGCAAAATAGATCTAGTAAAGTTGAGAGACAGGTCACAGCAGCTTGAATTAAAACAGAAAATTAAATTTCTGAAAGTGTCTCTGCTGTTGAAATTAATCACAGCGTATATTAAAACATAATTAAATTATGTGCACTGGTATAAAATGTAATTATGTCATAGAGGTTGCTGATACTGCCTGTGAGTGTGCTCATCTGTTTGATTGTAAATCAAATATCTTAAGGACCACTGGACAGAATTTAAAGAAACTTTCAGAAAATCGAGATTCATCCTCAACACGTGTTCTAAACGCTGACAGACTGCACAATATTTCATATTAATGTAATAAATTGTGCACAACATTCACAAAGTTTCAGCCAAACCACTTTAACTCTTTGATGAACCTTTTCTTTGTTAATCCCAAAGATAAATTAAATGTTGTTGTAACTCGTTAGCCTCGTTTCATTAAGAGATGTTATAGATGCTGATGGATGTAAACAGGAAGGATTTCTTGTAAAGGTCCGTCACACAGTGGATCTGAAGAAACTGGCTGCAGATGTGTCTGATCCATCCACCTAGACTCAGCTGGCCTCTCAGTTCCCCTGAACTGCAGGACCACCTGAATGCCAGGCAGAACTGCAATAGCCACTCCTCCCAGTGCAATAGCCACTCCTCCCAGTGCAATAGCCACTCCTCCAAGTGCAATAGCCACTCCCCCCAGCAGCCTGTTGAGCTCCTCGTTGCAAACAGCTGCAGGATCATCCTGGCCCTTCTGCTGTCACAAGCCACATTTTTTGCCAGTTCCAGGATCTTCTTATGAGATCTTATGATCTCAGTGGTCTGGCACTCAAGCACAGCCAGCAGGTAGATGGGAATGCATCAACGGAGCCTCCTTTTCAACTCGTTTGAGATTTGGGGCTGTAGTTGAAATATTATTTGAGCTTTTGAGATATAAATGAAGCTTCTTTCTGGTTCAGGTTGCTTCCAAAAGAAGCAGCCTGAATTCACCATGGAATGATCAGGATCTGCCAGAATCAGCATGGCCTTGTTCACTGATGCACCACCTCGACAGCTTCACCATCAATGACCACAGGAGTGGGAACTAAAGAGTATTTTCTAAAATCAAAGGCCATCTCCTTTGTCTTAGAAACATTTAGCTCTAAAAAGGAAAACTAACACCATTCAGTGAAGTCCCTGACCAGAGGCCCAGGGTCTGGGTCATCACTGATCAGAAGGGACAGGATGACAGAGTCATCAACAAACTTTAATATGTGACGCTGTGTGAACTGGCTGTGACAATCGTTTGTATATAAAATTAATAAAATGGGTGAAAGAACGAAGCCCTGAGAGAAACGAGAAGACAGAAGGACATCAGAGAGAACCCAATTCACAAAACCCTCATAAGACCAGGTTTGACCCCATCTAGTTGATCATTTTAATATTTTGTCATGTAAACAAAACATATTTGTTCACAAACTCCATAGAATGTCTTTACACAATATATTTCCCTTTTGATCCAAAGCAAGTGGCTCTTTTTTGTAACTTAGGTAAGAAGATTTGATTCTAAGACTCAGCAGGTGAAATTCATTATTTTCAAGAAATCCTATAATTTTATTTTAGTTATCATTTTGCATATGATGCAGAAAATATACAATTCAAGGCATGCTGAGAGGCTCCCATGTCTTTTGATTAGTTTTCAGTGACGTTGCATCTAATGTTAATTTCATAAACGGTTGATTTAAGTAAATCTGAAAGAGATGAAGAGCAGCTAATTACCGTGTTTCCCAGTGTATAAGTTGCACCTTTTTGCTTAAATTTGCAAGTCCTGTAACTTATAAACCGAAGTGACTAATATACTTTTTTTCTTCTATTTTCCCCCCATATTTATACCCCCAAGTTTTGGCTGATATCTGACAATTTCATTCATTCTGACATGGAAAATATTAAACAATATCATTTGCAGCCACTAGAGGGACTTCAAGCCTTATGGCAATCCAAGTGTCTTATTAATAGACATAATAGACATACAGCCACCTTCGTCTCGCTCTGGAACTCCTGGAGCAAACATTAAATTAGCACTTTGAGATTTTTATTAATGAAAAGTGCATTATAAATGGAATTCATCATTATTATTATTATTATTAAATCAGCTGCATTTCTCCGCACGACCCAAGAGAAATGCAGCTGATTTCACCATTAAAGTTAATTTATTAAGCAAAAGTTCAACTGAGACACACCTTTGCTATGATGTCGAGCAAACAAATAATTGTTTTAGGTGGTTATCTTGTTAAATTTAGAAGAAATGCACAGCACATCCTCCCTCTGCACACTCCATCAGCCGCAAATTGATTTTTGAAATGCAGCTGATTTGACCGTCAAAGTGTATTTATTAAGGAAAAGTTCAACTGAGACACCCTTTGTTATACTTTCAAGCAAACAAATAATTGTTTTTAAGTGTTAATCTTGTTAAATTCTTGTTAAAGTCCTCCCATGCACGGTCGCGCAGCCACCATTTTGGCAGCCAATTGATTTTGGGCACAACACCGGCCCACATTTTGTCAACTGTGACACATAACAAACGTGACACGTCAGCAGTGATGCATAATAGATGCAACTTATGACGAAGTGACTTATTTATGTTTTTTCCCACTTCATTAGACATTTTTCAACTGATGCAATTTATACATCAGTGCAACGTGTACGGCGGAAAATAAGGTACTAAAAATTATATCCAAGCTCAAATCATCAGACATTCTTCTCAAACGAAGCCAGAAAATCCTCCACATTCTAATGTGCTGAGTCTGAAGCCAAACTTGTGGATACCCACTGAGGATTTAGGTCATGAGCTCTTTGGACAAAGAGTCACATTTTTTCTGGATGACAGACTTCCTCAGGTCCCTGCTCTTTAGCCTGATGCCGTTTGTGCCCTGAAGCTAACATGCTAACCAGAAGATTAGAGCCCCAAGCTCTGGAGCAACAGTTTAATAAGTTTAAAGTCATGCATGAGCTGCAAGAATCGACAACAGGCGAAGAAAAGCCTGCTCACAATAAAAGACACTTTTAAGCTTTTTTCTTGGCAAACGCATGACCTCTCATTTACTTCACTCTGTTTCCAATGGATGGACCCAGTTCAGTATTTATGATCAGTGAAGTTATTTCTGGATGGATGAAAATGCGAGCACCATGACAATCTACTTTAAAAAAATGTTTTGATTACCTCCTATTACATGTCTACAGTGGAATATAAGGAAAACTCACAGAAACGTCTCAAACACTACTAACCTACAAAGTCTCTTAATATCTGAAGTTTTTTTTTTTTTTAGTTCTTCAGAAAATCTGACAGAGTTCTTGGTGTGACTGCTGTTTGCCTTTGAAAAGCTTCAATTTATTTGTTTTTGTGCTCAGTTTTTGAATGAACTCAGCAGGTAGGTTGTTCCAAGCATCTTGGGGATGTAACCACAGATTTTCTGTGAATGTAGTCCGGCCCAAATCATTCTGTTCTTTTCATGTGATCCCAGACGCACTCTGTGATGTTAGGAATCAGACTCTGTGTGGGTCATTTGCAGAAATGCAGCCCCGGACTTGCCTCCACTCCACTTCGGTGTTGATTATTGCACCACTCTTCAGCCCTTTGGTGGAAAACTGCCTTCTGCTGCAGACAAATAATCCACATTTTCATTCATCAGTGCAGAGCTCCTGCTGATATTTTTCTGCACCTCAGCGATGTTTTCGTGCATCTGGCTTTTCGCAAAAACATTTACAGTACAGTATATGGGGAAAAAAAGCCAGACTTTTCCAGACACTGTCCCCAAAAGTACAATTTAGATTTTCATTCAACCTTTATTTATACAGTTTGACACAGAACCAGTGATGAAGCTGAAGAGAAGCCGTGAAGAAGCCGTAACATCTCCGGCTGCTTTTCATGTGAGTCTCGTGTAATTCATTGACACATTGATGTAGGAGGTAAATGAACAGTGTGGTTTTGTTTCAATCTTTAGATAAAGGAGTCTGCTGAAGTGCTCTGGGGCAAATCCTTCCAGTCCTCCTAATGTCCTCATCAGTTTATTTAGAGGAAGAAAGTGCAGCGTTAGCAGGGTATACATACATACATACAGTGAAACTGTGTGAGCGGATGAGCGTTTGGTTGGATGAAGGCAAAATGCTGCTGGATGAGCCTGAACCATTTCTCATCATTTATCAACACGCGGCTGAAGGTTGAACGTCAGGTCAAACTTCTAATCCAAAATCAATATGAGATCGTGGACATCAGCAGCGCATGTCAGATATGCATTTTAGAAATTTAACAAAAAAAAGTCTGTTTGGGTTTGAATCTGTTGAATGGAAAATGCTTGAATGGATCTGAAGTATTAAAATTTCATTTTATAAAAGCTGCTACTTTAACCTTTTGATTAAAAGAAACCTATTTTTTACAGATTAATTCAACAGAACCTGAAGGGATGAATTAATTAGTGAATTAACAGGTAAGGGGTCAACAACTTGAGGCTCAGATGTTTGGTTTTCAAAACTGTATTCTAGATAATAATGCACATTATTTTTGTCAACTTTGCACAAAGAGAAAAGTTGAGAAAATTCACAACCCAACAACTGGACTGCACCTTAAGTAAGAGGTAAAGAAAAAAGATGGAGTTCTGCAGATGTTCCTCCAGAGGAATGACAGCAGAGAGAAGTTAGACAGTTCATTTATTAAACGGACTGATTTATTGTCAGCGTTTGTGTCGGTGTGTGTATTTGGACAACACAGAAACCCAAGAGACTGAGCGGCCGTGGAGAGAACAATCGATGGTGCGTTGACAGAGGAATGCAGGTTGGAGGAAGAAGACGACACAACAGGAAAATAACACAACTGAGTGAGATTATGGAAACCCTCAAACAGAAACTGCACAAAATGACTTAATGACTACACAAGACATGAAATATTTTATAAAAAAATATGCGATGCTAGCACAAATATTTATTGTTCCTCATTTTTACAGAGGAGAAATAAAATACTGACTCACTTTTACTTCAGTTTTGTTATTTTAAAATGTGTATTGCTCTTTGCTTTGGTTTCTTCCATTGAGTTAAGTAAGACATCCAGATGTGCACTCCATCCCGTCCACGGCTCACATCTGCCCTTTGGCCTATAAGTCGCAGGGCATGTAAATTATGCACACAGATTGCAAAACAAAAATCTCAAACTGTGTTGCATCACCATTTGTCAGCAGAGCCGCGCAGCCGTCAAGTTGGATACTTTTCTTTTTCATTGTTCTTCTTTTGCATTTCACTGCTGCAGAGTCATCGCCCCTTGTGAAAATACAATTTCCAAAGAAACCTGATTTCCTCGTCCAATCACATTATGTGACCGTCTCTTTCAGTGCTGCCCTGAAGTTAACCTCTCCTTATCTTGGCCATCGCCCGATGGCCAGCGTGCCTTCAAACTTCAACAGAGTGGTTTGGTTTTACAGCACAGTGCACGTATGTGATGACGCCCACACAGAGTTTCCTGATGAGGCACATCAAACTGAGCGCTGAGCTACACGTATGTGCAAACACTCAGTCAGTCGAGCTACACTGCAACACTTTCAGATCAGCAAGTGTCATGACCTCCAAAACAGAGGTGTCTCCACAAGCTGCTCCGATTTAACATATTGACAATTATTCACTTCATTTTTCAGCTGTGGACAATATCTAATATAATGTTTTAGTAAATATTCATGGTTGTTGTCTAAACATCTGAACACCATCAGACGCCATCTTGACCCAGACACGTGTGTGAGCCAACACCCTACATCTGTTCAACACAACTTGTAAAGGCTGTGTTCATTTCCTGGTGTAAAGCCCCAGTTTATCCACCCTGAGGGGAGCACTGCCCCCCCTCCACACCACCACCACCACCACCACCACCACCCGTGGCATCACCAGGCACCATCTGCAGCTTCCCTCAAGATCTTGGCAGGGCCCACAGCGACGCTCTACGAACCCTTCCAGACGCTTTCTGGCAGGTCAGTTCCCATCCGTAGAAATATTCACATTTCCACCTGGACCCTCAGAACGGATGTAAAGAATGACAGAAATGAGTACTTATTATTATGTGGTGTAAATAACATTTGGGCACCTCCACAAGTTCACGGTTTGACCTCCACAGATACCTTTGTAGCAGCCGCAGAAATGATCCAAAGCTCAAAAGCAATCTTTACTTCAGCTTCTAATCCAGCTGCTGAGGGATTTAAACCCAAACTCATCAAGAATTTAATTAAAATCTGAAATATATATATATAAAAACTAAATAATAATGTCATTAAAGGCCAACATCATTTTAGAATAAACTTATGTTTAAGTTGTTTTGATCAAATCTAAATGACTTTGTGCTCAGGCAACATGTGATGTGTTAGCTCTCAGAGTACGTTTAGGAAGACTCTCAGCTACCACTACAGCTGTTTTAGCTTATTATGCATTCAAATGATTGTGTTATAGCCACTTTTGTGTAATTTTTTTTACGTTGGTTGCTGTGGCAGCAATCTTAATAATAATAATAATAATGAATTCAATTTATAACGCACTTTTCATTAATGAAAATCTCAAAGTGCTACAAAGTGCAACAATCTTGAAAGAGACTGACTTCAAATCTGAATAAAATGTAGAGCAGGACTGTTCAATTGGCGGTCCCAGAAGCTCAGTCTGGCCAAGTACCATAGTTTCCGCCGTACACGTCGCTCTGCCCTTTGAGTTGCATCATATCCAAATATGTCTAAAAAAGTAGAAAAATCCATAAATATGTTGCTTCGACGTTAGCCTGGTTGACACCAGACCCTTGTCCTTCACTTCGCTTTGTACTAGGGTCTGGCATTCCTCCCATTGAAAACGATTTCTCCTGGAGATTTTTGAATGGACCAATCAGAGAACAGAAGGCAGAGTTTTGTTAGTTTAGCCTGGCGAGGTCCAGGCTATCAGATAAATTGCTCAGAAACCACTCGGTGGATATTTTTTCTGCCACCAGTGTGTAATTATATGGCTCTAATTTACTGACTGTTGGCCTAGATAAAACATTTGAGATAAAATTCGATTTTTTATCATTTATTTTCGTAGCGCACCCGAGGCTGTTTGGAAAATGTCAAACCGAAACTATTTAAATCCAGCAGATTTGACCATTTCGTGAATTGATTTAGGAACTGTTAAGCTCAGGAACACTTCTGATATAACGTCAGCTAAGAAATATATTTTTTATCAGCAGAGAAATAATAGTTTTTTACCTTGTTTTGATGAAAATTCCTTCGTGGCGGCAGCCATTTTGAATGACGACGTCAGTCGACATCGTTCAAAACTCCGCCTTCTGCTCTCTGATTGCTCAGGAACACTTCTGATATAACGTCAGCTAAGAAATATATTTTTTATCAGCAGAGAAATAATAGTTTTTTACCTTGTTTTGATGAAAATTCCTTCGTGGCGGCAGCCATTTTGAATGACGACGTCAGTCGACGTCGTTCAAAACTCCGCCTTCTGTTCTCTGATTGGTCCGGTCAAAAATCTACCGGAGATATCCTTGTCTATGGGACAAGTCCCAGACTGTGCAGTGAAGGGAAATGAGAATTGAGCGGAGCTGTGCAGGAAGGCGAGGGCCAGGCTACTTCGACGTATACGTTGCATCTATTATACGTCACAGCTGACGTGTTGTGTTTGTTACACGTC
The DNA here is from genome assembly GCA_038048925.1 of Garcialebias charrua. Classification (NCBI taxonomy): domain Eukaryota; kingdom Metazoa; phylum Chordata; class Actinopteri; order Cyprinodontiformes; family Rivulidae; genus Garcialebias; species Garcialebias charrua. The sequence goes on along the minus strand of JBBPBX010000108.1, from coordinate 65,877 downwards.
ACCACTGATCACCCAGAAATGTGGGCCGGTGTTGTTCGAAAGATCAATGGGCTACCAAATGGAGGCTGCGGTAGCGTGCACTGGAGGACTTTAACAAGAATTTCGCAAGATTAACACTTAAAAACAATTGTTTGTTTGCTCGTCTTTATAGTTAAGTTATGTCTCAGTCTAACGTTTGCTTCATAAAATAATTTTAATGGTCAAATCAGCTGTATTTTCAAAAGTATTCACCGCCTCTGTGCTCTGGGAGCAAACAGACAGAGAGGAAAAAAGAAGGCGGAACGTTGCTCGTTTCTTCGAAATTTAACAAGAAAAGCACCAAAAACAATTATTTGTTTGCTCGAAATTATAGCAAAGGTGTGTCCCAGTTGAACTTTTACTTAATAAATGCACTTTACTGGTCAGATTAGCTGCACTTCACCTGGACGGTGCAGCAAAATGAAGCTGAGCTACAAGCAGCGAGAAGAACAAAGGTGGGAATACGGCAAGCTGATTGTGTCATTAATAGCTGGTGAAGATTCTCAATCATCCAGGACATGGTAAATTCAAAAAAGTTCAAGAAAAAAATAAAGCATTAAAAAACACTTTGACTAAGGCTGCATTTTTTTGCGCAAGTGAACTTGGCTTCTAAATCCCCGCTCCCTTTCTGTGAGCTAGATAATATTGATTCACATGCTATTGACCCCACAGTTCATTAATTCTACACCTACACCCCTCAGTCCAAAATCAGCAGATATGGCAGAGGGAATTAGGTTCAAGATACATAAAATGTGACAAAAAATAAGTTTTGAAAAACAATGTAAAATTTAGAAAAAACTTTGAAAAACAAGTGAGGATGCACTCGTTAGAATGGAACATTTGGAATGCACAACATTCAAATTATAAGTATTTCCAAATGTCCCAAAATACGGAATTGCAATAAATGAATGGGACATTTGGAAAAATGCTAAATCCCTGCTCTAGGCATTCCAAACATCCCAAAATTGAGTTAAAGTTTAAGTTTTGTGCCCCCACTCAACACATCTCCAGGACAAAAACATGTGAATAGGAGGCCTTGAGAAACATTGAAATGCAGTCCGGTGTGGTGGGTGTGTCTGAGTATCCTGCAAGCATATTTATAACAAAAGGCAGTTAATGGCCCACAAATTGTTGAGGAGAAGGAGGGGGTTTGTCCTCAGGATCTTGAAAATTCAGTCACTCTAGTGTTAAATAATAAATAAAGTCCAGTTGTTTTTGTCTTGAACATTTTTTAATTTGTCATTATAGCCACATTTACATATTACACGATACAACAGCATGCCTTACTGCTGCTGCTACTACTACTCTGCTGCTAGCCTGGCCCTCGCCTTCCTGCACAGCTCCGCTCAATTCTCATTTCCCTTCACTGCACAGTCTGGGACTTCTCTCATTAACAACCATTTCTCCAATAGATTTTTGTTCGGACCAATCAGAGAACAGAAGGGACAAAGTTTTGGACCCTAACCCACGCCCCCACCTGTCCCAGCGCGCAGAGCCCTATAAAAGGGCTCTGCCAGCGCGCAGTCAGCGACAGTGTTGCCAGATTGGGCGGTTTACCGCCATTTGGGCGGTTTTCACTCTCTACTTAGCGGCTAAAAATAGCTTCGGGCGGGTGGTGATAATTTGGGCGGATTTGGAGTCAGATCGGCGGTTTCTGAGTTAACTATTAAATGAATTTCAAACAATCATTCATCATTATTTCAAAGCAAAGCTCCTCTGACCTTTCTCCATCACTGATTGGCTATTGTCATCTGCCAGGGCGATCCCAACAGAGAACTGGTGAGGCAGTTATATGGACACCTCGTTGAGTGGGCAGGTCCGTAGCGGCGGTACGTCAGAGCGGCCGCCATATTGGATGTGGCAGAACTGCCGGTCAACTGATAGAAGGAAACGGACTGAACTTCATAAAGCACCGTTTTACAAAGTGTTTTATGGCTGTCATTCACACACACCGTGTGAATGACATTTGGACATATATTTGGAAAGCAAACATGCACCAAAGACAACATTTATAACTTTTAAAGTGATTAATAAAAATGTTTATTCCTTAAATGTTTAGGTTACAGTATAGGTAAACACTAATTTTGAGTGTTTACAACTAATAACGTGTGTAACACTATTACTGTGATGATAAATATAGAAATATTCATTAGTGAACATTTAATGTGTCTATAATAATCAGTTCCTGAAATGTGACATGTTGATTTTCTTAATAAAGAGCACCAATGATCACATTTAACTGGTTTTGATTAATCACATTGAACAAATAAACACCGATATATCTTTACAGGAGTTGGGGGTACTGTGTGTGTGTGATTTTATATATATATATATATATATATATATATATATATATATATATATATTAGGGGTGTAACGGTACGCTAAAATCACATTTCGGTTCGGTTCAATTACAAGGAGGGCTCGGTTCGGTTTATTTTCGGTTTATTTTCGGTACAAAAAAAAAGACAAAATAAAGACTTACAAAATGTTTATTTTGAAAATATGCCAAAAATATGTTTGTATTGTATTGTAGTAATAAATAAAAGTGACCCATTTGGATGATATTTTAAATAAACAGCACTCTACAATAAATAAATTATATTAAAAATAATAAAAATCTTAATGAATACAATAACAGTCAGAACCAGAACAATAAGCAGCAACAGACTGTTTACAATCTTAACTAATAAAGTTTTTGTCCAGTAGCACCAGTGTGGCTGTATTTGTCCTCATTACTCACAACCTCTTCTTGGTGGGACTGGTCCTGGAACAGTTCCAGAGTTCAATTCAGTCATCACACACTTCTTAGCTGCAGCAGGTGATCTCTGGTGGATTTCCCTGAAGTGGAAGGAGAGCAGCTACCTCTGTAACTGGAAATACTGGAAATAAAACACAGAGGTAAAAAAATAAGTTAATAAGATTATAATTTTAAATAATAATAAATTATAAATAATAATTATAATAAAATAACAATACCTCTTGAACGGTTGAATATCTCACTCATCATCAGGGCAGGGTTTAAATCAGCTCCAGGACTTGTTGACCATCAGTTTTAGTTTTTTCATAAAGAGCTGAACTTTTTGACTTAAGTGTTGACGTGATGGATGTCTCATAGCAAGGATCAACTTTGCACTTTGAGATTTTCATTAATGAAAAGTGCGTTATAAATTGAATTCATTATTATTATTATTATTATAACTGTGCATTAAAAACTTTCAGACTTAGATTCAGAGCTTTAAAAACTCATACAGTTTGTGTTATTGATCTGGACCCATCTAAATTACCTGATGAAGTTGTTTAAATGCAGCTGTGTTGTTAGCGCACTTTGTAGAAGTTGTTTAAATGCAGCTGTGTGGTTAGCGTACTTTGTAACAGCTCGTTCACGTTCTGATGACGTAGTTTCCAGCGCGTTCACGTTAGACGTGTTGCTGCTGCAGATCCAGTCTTCATGAAAAAACGTCCACACACACAGCTTTGTGCGCTCGTCTTTTAACAAGAAAACCATAACGTTAACAAACAGGAAACCGCAGCGAGAAGCTAACGGCTAATGCTGCGCGTGCTGCGAGATAATAGCTCCGTGCTGAAACGCGCCCAGGAAATTTTGTTCCGCGGCGCACATATTAACATTCAATGAGTGAAAAAATAACCGTTTCGGTACAGCACGTTCGGTTCGGTCCACCTCCGTACCTTTTCGGTTCGGTACACCAACTACAACCGTTACATGCCTAATATATATATATTGTAAATACAGAAGTAAAAAAAGAAAAAGTCTGTTGGATAAAAGAAGAAGTGTTTCTACAATTTTTTAACCCATCCAGAGGACCTAACTCTTATCTCCCCCCCCGCTTTGCTGTATGTGATGTGTCACGTGACACTTTCTGATTGGGCGGTTTTTCGGCGGTGTTTAACAGATTTTTGGGCTGGAAAACCTGTATTCTATCTGGCAACACTGCAGTCAGTCAGCGAGCACCGGCATGTTCTCATTCAAAGCGATGCAAAGCGATGCAGAACTGTTTTATATGTGACACAAATTTATTAATTTCCCCTTCTTAATCCCTTATCTGGAGTTTTCTTTTGTTTTTTGGGCCAAAAGTCAAGTGATCGCTCGCTCCCTCCTCCTTCTCTCCCTCCGCTGAAATGAACAAGGAAATGGCTGTCACGAGAATTAAACTCGGGTTTTACGTTGCTGCCCGAGTCCCATCAGATTTTCTGGTCTTCTGGTGAGCTGGACCAGCGATCCATGGTTTTATTGTATTTTATTAAAACGTTTTATTAACATATAAACACAGAATTTCCAGCGCGGCAGCCGGCAGCAAGAGAAAAGCTGCAGGAGGCGGAGCAGTTGTCAAGTTCACCAGAGCACGGGGAGCAGCCATACATGGCTCTGAGGGGAGGGAGCAGAATGCTTTCCCTGTTCAAAATATCCAATGGTTTTGTTCCTCAGCAGAGCCCACGCCTCCAGCAAGAATCGTTTTAAAATGGAGAGGTCCCAGACCCTAGTCTGAAGCGAAGTGAAGGACAGGGTGTGGTTTTAACCAGGCTACTCTGCTGCCATCAAGTGGCTGAAAATGGTGGTGGTGGTGGGGGGGGGGGGGTTTCAGAATGATAGAAAACGGTCATAGCTCAGCCAAAAACTGGTTTATAAATACAGTATGGAAAAAAAAATCCATAAATATGTCGCTTCGGCCTATAAGTTGCTAGCCTGGTTGAAACCAGACCCATGTCCTTCACTTCGCTTTGGACTAGGGTCTGGCATCTCTCCCATAGACAACGATTTCTCCGGCAGATTTTTGAATGGACCAATCAGAGAACAGAAGGCGGAGTTTTGTTAGTTTAGCCTGGCGAGGTCCAGGCTATTCAGATAAAAAGCTCAGAAACCACTCGGTGGATATTTTTTCTGCTACCAGTGTGTAATTATATGTCTCTAATTTACTGACTGTTGGCCTAGATGAAACATTTGAGATAAATTTCGATTTTTTATCATTTATTTTCGTAGCGCACCCGAGGCTGTTTGGAAAATGTCAAACCGAAACTATTTAAATCCAGCAGATTTGACCATTTCGTGAATTGATTTAGGAACTGTTAAGCTCAGGAACACTTCTGATATAACGTCAGCTAAGAAATATACTTTTCTCAGCAAAGAAATAATAGTTTTTTTACCTTGTTTTCGTGAAAATTCCTTCGTGGCGGCGGCAGCCATTTTGAATGACGACGTCAGTCGACGTCGTTCAAAACTCCGCCTTCTGTTCTCTGATTGCTCAGGAACACTTCTGATATAACGTCAGCTAAGAAATATATTTTTCTCAGCAAAGAAATAATAGTTTTTTACCTAGTTTTCATGACACGAAGGAATGAAAATTCCTTCGTGGCGGCAGCCATTTTGAACGACGTCAGTCGACGTCGTTCAAAACTCCGCCTTCTGTTCTCTGATTGGTCCGGTCAAAAATCTACCGGAGAAATCCTTGTGGATGGGAGAAGTCCCAGACCCAGCAGTGAAGGGAAATGAGAATTGAGCGGAGCTGCGTAGGAATGGCGAGGGCCAGGCTAATAAGTTGCAGGTCATGTAAAATATGCAAACACCCCTCCCCCCGCAATTTATATGTTGAAAGATATAGTATTAGTAGATACAAATTAATAATAATACAACCAGATTTTAAATGAGAGACTAATCCTAGAGATAACATGTGATAAGGTTGGACAACTCAGTCTGAGTGCCCATGAACTCATCTAGAATAAAACTACATTTTAAATTAAGTTCTTGTAATGACAGTAATGGCTGAATTTGCACCAGAGCAGTTGGTTTCCAATAACTGTATAACTCATTAACGATCACACACACTAAAAACACCATTGCCTGTGTTTTGTCTTTCAGTAGCAAAGATTAATTGCATGTAATGAGTCCAGTGTGTGTACTTTCAGTAAACAAACCATAAGAGATATGGTTTAACTTTTTACTGCACAGTACACTGCTAGTCCAAGACATCAGCACTCACCAGACATGACTAAAAAAGGATGCCATGCACAGCTCACGTGTTGTTCATGACTACAGAAAAATATGGGTCAACATCGTTGGCATGTTAAAATGAAAAGTGGCCTATTTATTGTAATGCCCCTGTACCTCTTATTGCATCAATGCTGGGTAAATTAAACAAGTTGGCCCAAAACTGAGCAAAGTTAAAGCCTCCAGAACCGATTGATTTTACTCTTGACTCCAACAAAACAAAACAAAAATCAACAAGTGAAATGAAATGTTGCATGACTACAAGCCCCAAGGCCATGAGGTAGAGGACCAACAGGCTGAATTAAGAGAATGAAACGCTGGAAGCAAAAGAAGACAAAACGAAGCCAGACAGAAAAAAATAAAGATCCTACGTTGAAACTGATAAAATGGAACGGAAAAAAAAAAAACCAGAAATCCAAAGTACATTAAAAAAGACCAAGTAGAAGAGAAATGGCAGGATGAAATGGAGTTAATGATAGGGAATATTTGGGGAAAGAATGTTTCCATGTCCGTCAGTTTTCTCTGTTTCTGTCTCATCATCTGCCACAATAGCAGGTGTTTTCCGCCACGTGTTGGAGGCCTAACAATGTGACGTGTGTATCCACTGATAAGGAATATTAAATTGAACATGGGACAAACACTTCACCGCAGCGTGACCTTGACGAGAAAATAAAATGCCCACAGCAATCATTTCAAGCTGCTGTATCTATGAGCAGGTAATTTAGAAAAAAAATACAGGTTATTGACACGTCGGCTGAAACAGCTAACGGGTGTTTGTGACCATTCTTCGGCTCGGGGTGAAACTGGCCTCCTGGCTCAGAAGCACTGAAGAATGTTATCAGCTAAAATAGCCCCAGTGTCATATAGAAAAGCACGAGTTCTTGATTTTACATTTTATTATCATGAAGAAAAGGTAGCAGGGAATAAAAAGGCTAACTTGTAGAGAGGTGATGTTTTTTTTGTTTTTTTTTTTTCGATTCATTTGCCAGGTGTGAGGAAATTTCTGCACTTAGTCTTCCGTTTAATTTGCTTTCCTAATTCACATCCTTCCTCAAGGATTACTTCAAAAATTTGAGGAAATTTGCTCATTTTGCTGTTACACGGGAGCTAATTACATCTTTGGTATTTAAAAAAAAAAGACTAAAGAGGCTCTGCTGATTTCTGTTACCCTCAGGTATCAATCTGCAGGGAAAATACTTTTTATAAAATGAGAATTACAGAAGTGCATTCATGTGAATAAAAGTACATGTAGTAAAAAAAAAACACGCTGACTGTTTCTATTTACACTTCTTCCTTTTTTGAAACAATGACTTTAGTAATAGCACAACACATGCTCATTTTTAATAATTTAGCTCTAGAAAAGTCTATTTATTGCTAAAATGTGAATGCGCGTTCAACAAATTTCCTTAAAGAAGCTGAAAATAAACAGAACAGAAGCTATTTTTTTAAACACTAGCTAAACACAAAATGTAGAGCAGTAAATAAAAAACAGTAGCAAAATCAAACCTGCTAAAATTAGCTAAACTGTATCTCAATGCTAATTTAGCGGTTTCACAGCTTAAGGCTACAATTAGCCAAGTCATTGACAAAAGTTAAAAATGACTAAAACAGTATCTAAAATATTAAAAGCACAAGAAAACAAAAATAGAATACACTGAAATAAATTTAAAAAAGATGAATGAACTGAAGAGATGTAAATATAGTTACTTATTTTATATAATAAGCACAATTACATAATTTGAAAAGTATCTAAAAACAATATTTGACACATGAATGGATAAAATAGCATATGCAAGAGGAATAAACAAGGAATGACATAGACACAAACTATTCACCCTCTCACTTTCACCTAGGGGGATTTTAGAGTTAAAGCCTAGAGAAAGACTTGTGTACACTGGTACAACATGCACGAGGTGCACCTGCTCCAATCACTACCACCCAGTTTATTAACCATCCATAATGACTCAAATTATATTTAAAATATTTAGAGACCATACATTATTAGTATTATTATTTTTTTTTAAATTGCAGTCTGCACACATTAACCTGTTAAAACACTTTGAACAAACCACAAACAGCACAGTGGATCAGTGGTTAGCGCTGTTGCCTCACAGCAAGAAGGTCCTGGGCTCAAGCCCCAGTTTGGACCTGGGGCTCTTTCTGTGTGGAGTTTGCATGTTCCGGGTCTTTCTATGTGGAGTTTGCATGTTCCAGTTCTTTCTATGTGGAGTTTGCATGTTCCGGGTCTTTCTATGTGGAGTTTGCATGTTCCGGGTCTTTCTATGTGGAGTTTGCATGTTCCGGCTCTTTCTATGTGGAGTTTGCATGTTCCGGGTCTTTCTATGTGGAGTTTGCATGTTCCGGGTCTTTCTATGTGGAGTTTGCATGTTCCGGGTACTCCGGTTTCCTCCCACAGTTTAAAACCGTGCATGTGCAGCTGCCTGCTGGTCCACCCTGCAGAAGAGCTCTGTGAGCTCAGTGGGATTTGACTTGTTAACAAATATTGTTTCAGTGTGGAGTTCTCCTACAGTGCACGAGTGGATTTCTTCCAGGTATTCTGGTTTTCTCCCACCGATCAAAAACACATGTTGGGTTTGTTGGTTACTACAACTGACCTTCAGGAGCGAGTGGTTGTTTGTCTCTATTTGTCCCTGTGATGGACTAGAGACCTGTCCAGGTGTCCCCCACTTCTCACACAGTGACTGCTGGAGATAGACACCAGGAGATATCTCATATAACATTAGCCCTGGAGCAAAGTGGACATCCTAACTGGGCCTTCCTGAAAACAGAGAAGAAACTCAAACCGGGTCATGGTCGTTCCATGTGTTGCAGGAGTTTCAGAGAAATTGAGATGTTTATTTTCTAAACGCGACGTCCCAGTGGCTTTTAAACCCCAAAATACATTAAAGCAAAGACTGGTTCATCCCAAAGATCCAGTCCCCCGGCACAAGCAGAGTAATATTGTGTATGCTGTTCAGTGTCAGGAGGGTGATCAGTCTTACATCGGGGAAACTAAACAGCCACTGGCCAAAAGGATGGACCAGCACAAAAGATCAACATTGAGGGGCATTTAAAATAAGATTTTTTTTTCTTCTTACTGCCACCCTTCACTTTATTTATGTGTTGTATATTTATTTGTTGTAATATGTTGTATTATTTAGTTTTTTTTATAAAATGTGTAACGAATAATATGGGGTAAGGTATTTAAACACTTACTGGACCACCATTATTGTAGAGATATAGGACTTACCTATAGTTTTAGATGCGCAGGTCTGAGCAGACTTTTATCTGCACAAACTTGCCACCAAGTTCACGGGGTCTCAACTTTTTCAGAATAAATCAATAAATCTGTGATGTGATTAGCCAGAAATGTAATTTCACGAGAGACTTCAACTTATGTTGGTCTACCAGAAAAATAGACCTTTTATTGAAACTATCACAAAAATTACATTAAACATTTGTATCGATATTAGCTCTGATTTAATAACTACGTTGACAAGAATTCAAATTAAAACAAACAGACAGTTAGGATTTAACTGTTGGCACATTACTTGACAGATTAAAAGCTTATGAAAAATAAGAAATAGGAGGAAGAAGATGAAAGCTAAGTTAACTGGAGTTGATTATTTTGAAACAACCAGGGTGGCATGCCTTTCCCAAACAGGTCCAGCTGTACTTCCGACACGTGCAGCATACAAACAAGCCTCTTTACCTGGTGACGATACGTCTGGTTGAGGTGAGGACTGAGAAGTTTGTGGACACTAACGGGCTGTGTGGACCCGCTCAGGTCCAGTCGACTTCGTGCGTGTATGGCTGGATCAGACGAACCGGGAGCACGCTTTCACCGGCAGGAACAGGCCCCAATCGCACTGGCTGAACTTTCAAAGTAGAACTTCAGAAAACAAATTCTTTCAGAAATGAGTGAGTGGGTTACAGTAAGCTTTACTGTAACTCCAGCTGAAACGTGGGTCGAGTTGACACACTGACCGGAACGTCTCCAGCTTTTCCAGAGGAGAGAAGCAGGTTGTGACTTAGTTCTCCCCAAAGCACTAAAGGGAAAATGCAGGAAGTGCCCATTTATAGGGGAGGTGGGGTCTCCCCACCTCCTCGATGACTATTGGCCGAAAGTCTCTTGACGGAGACAGGAAAACTGTTTACATAGACGGCCAGATGGACTGGCCTGTTGAGTCTATCTTGAAGACAAAACAAAAAGGAAGTAACAGCTTTTTCCCTGACTCACAGTCTTAGATTCAGAGCACACTTTGTATTGAAGAATAAACCAGCATAAAGGTCAAACTCATGCAAGTAACAGATCATCATTGAAATGACAAAAAGTATACTGTTTGATCAATTCTGAATTAACACACATTAAAGAGAAAGTTCAATCTGATTAATTAGTGTCCATTAATTCATAATAATTGTAAAAAATAAAAGTGTCCATTTGTCTCCTTGAGAGTTTCAAGAAGGTGTAACACTGAGAGTTTCAAAGAGATGCAGAGAGGTGTACTTGAAGGTCAAGACAGAAGGCCTGTATCACTACAAATGAATGAATAAACTAAACTAAACATCATCAGGTCAGGACTCTGCAGTCTACACTCATCTCCAGGCCAGCGGTCACTCTTTCAGGGATGGAGATATTTACATCCTTGATGGAGAGGAATGATGGTTTGAGAGAGGAGTAAAGGAGGCCATCTTTGTGAAGAGAACCATCATTAAACAGGGGCGGAGCCTCTGTGTGCAGCTATCCCCTTCTTACAATGCTGTTATTGCCTCCTGTGAATAGCAAGCAGCTGCTGATGGTCCTCCTTGATCATGTGAACAGCTAGTTCTGGATGTCAACAACAAACTGGTTGATCCTCTATGAGAAGGTGCTGTTACAACTCCTCAGACTGACAAAGTCTTTTGGATAAAAGATGAAACATTTGAACTTTTTTCTTTTTCCCCCCAATTTGTTTGAATCTGTCCAGAGGACCTGACTTTACTTTGTTAACTTGTTCTACCTGGATTATTGATGCATCAGGATATTTCAATGCATACTTTTTATATAAAGCTGTGTGTCTCGTTTATTTTTTATTTTTTTCCATTTACCCTTTATTTATCCAGGTAGTCTCATTGAGCCACGAGAACTCATTTTCAAGAGAGACCTGTTTTTAGGGAGCAGATGGGTTAGGGGCCTTGCTCAGGGGCCCAGAGTGGGTGAATGAGGATGGAGGCAGGTGTGGGTGTTTCACCTTTTTCCACCCACATTTTTTGATGTTGTCGGTACCGGGGCTTGAACCGGCGATCTTCTGATCACAAACTCACCGTCTCTATCCTCTGCACCACCACTCCCCTATTTTACTTCTACAAGCAGTCCTTTGTTTTCCTCAATCACACATTACCTTTTGTAAATACCTTGGAGAAAAAATAAAATATTAAAGGACTTCCAAACAGAATAACTGAGGGGAAGATAGGTGAAGACATAAATTACAGGAGAATGGCTGAAAGAAAGTAAACAAAAGAAAAGAAAAGAGCAAGAAAAGAAAGGAGGTAAATATTGAAAAGCCTAATGGATAGAAGAAAGGGGTGAAGTAGTTGAATATCTGCAGTGAGAAAGGACCTGATCAAACATTCAGAAAGACTTAAAGAAAAAAAAAAACTTCCACTGAAGAATGCACTCAGCCTGGAATTTATTCATAGTATTTATAATGCATGCCCGCAGAATGAATGACTTCCCTTAGCATGTGTGGCACATGTGTGCACGTGTGTGCAGCCTGCAGTTGTCTGTGCTAAGGTTGACATGAAGCGTGTGCACGTGCCGTGCGTCAGAGAGAGACAGGACGAGCGCTGATTGATGGAGAGCGTTTGTCTTAACAGGCCTCCGGAGTGGATTCACCTTGAGAGAGATCTGCTCTCTCACTTTACCTCCCTGCTGCTGCAGGAGGAGGAGGAACACACCAACACTGTGCAGCACGTCTGAGTGTGCAGCTGTGTGTGTGCTCTCAGTAAGGTGCACTTCAGTTGTGTATTTGCTGTTGTGACTGCAGTGCTTCCTGTAAACATGAATTGTGCATCCATCCATCCATCCATTTTCTTCCGCTTATCCGGGGTCGGGTCGCGGGGGTAGCAGCCTAAGTAGGGAGGCCCAGACTTCCCTCTCCCCAGCCACTTGGAGCAGCTCCTCTGGGGGAATCCCAAGGCGTTCCCAGGCCAGCCGAGAAACATAGTCCCTCCAGCGTGTCCTGGGTCTTCCTCTGGGTCTCCTCCCGGTGGGACATGCCCGGAACACCTCACCAGGGAGGCGTCCAGGAGGCATCCTAACCAGATGCCCGAGCCACCTCAACTGGCTCCTCTCGATGTGGAGAAGCAGCGGCTCTACTCCGAGTCCCTCCCGGATGACTGAGCTTCTCACCCTATCTCTAAGGGAGAGTCCAGACACCCTGCGGAGAAAACTCATTTCAGCCGCTTGTATCTGAGATCTTGTTCTTTCGGTCATAACCCAAAGCTCATGACCATAGATGAGGGTGGGAACGTAGATCGATCGGTAAATTGAGAATTGTGAATACATGAATGAATGAATTGTGCATGTGTGTGCAAAAGCATGATAGTTGATGCTCGAGCTTTCTTTGAAGGAATGAAATAATCCATATCTCCTGTTGCCTTACATGCAGCGCTTAAAAATATTATCTTGAGACATGACAGAATTGTTGATATTTTGATCAAACCTCGAAAATAATGTGTGCAACGTTATGCAAGATAAGCCCAAAGTGTGTGTTGTGAATGACTCTCAGCTACTATCACATGATGACATATGCCTCTTTAGACTCCAAAAGGTAATCAGCTCATATTCATTGTTCTTTCAGTCAGATGTTGCAGATGCTGATACAAAGTGACTAATTCAAGACAGTTTAATTCTACCTGTAGGAAGCAGTTAATGCGGAGAAGGTAAGGACTCGTTTTCTGGTTCATCCACTTCGCTTTAACAAGACAGGACCTGGCAGACCTCCGTTTTATAGACAGCTCAATGAAGCAAGTAATTGTCTAAGTGTTGACACTCAATTAGGCTCATTAGAATTACGCATAAAATCCACTTCTATAGAAGCCTCCTCGTGTGCGATTCTCACACAAATTTGTAAAAAAAAAAGTGGGGGGGGCACTTCAGATAAGATTTTCTTATGTTTTGACCAGTTTTATAAATTAATATAATACTTAATTAATATAAAGTTTAAACTAAAAGTAAATATAGACAATGTTTAGTTTCAGTGGGGGTAATTTGTCAGAAAAGGCTTGTAAAGTGTGTAAAGTGCAGTTCCCTCCGGCCGCCAGGTGTCGCTGTAACAGATTTAAGCCCCTCCTTCATTCAGCTGCCGCTCCTCGGGGTCTCGTTGACTGTTTACAACAAAAAGGCGGAACTTGCTTGAATCGGTGAGTTTTAAAAAAAGTGTTTTCACGCTGTGAAGCGGCATTTTACCGGTGAACAGCTGATTGAACACGTTTGTTGTTTTTGTTAGAACTGATTCTATTTGTGCGGCTCTCGTCTCGTTTAAACGCGGCTGTTTGAAGTTATAAATGAATAACTAATTGGTCACAGTGTGTGTTAAAGTCCAGCCAGTGAAAGTATATGATTATGGGTCAGCTGGTTCGGATTTTTAAAAAAAGCTCATGAAATCTCTGCGCGTTGTGGTGATCTGACAAATAAACTGTGGGGGAAATTTCACTTTTGTTTACATTCCTCCTGGTACGTCGTTTGTTCTTTAAATTAGTGTAACAACAAAATAGTCGTAGATAATTAAAGTTCATTGATGAATTTGCAGCCCATGACATTTCATGTTTTTACACGTCTTCGTGTGCCTGTCTGTTAGCAAAATATGTCACGAAAATGGTGAGAAATGCTTGTGTCGTTGTTGCCACAGTTTTCAAAAATTCTTGAAAAATTATTTATGTCCAGAATGGACAAATTTATTGATAAACATAATATTTTGAGTAATGGTCAGTATGGTTTCAGATCTAATAATTCAACGTGGCTCTTATGGACTTGATGGAACAGTTTACTACAGCGATAGATGATAAGCAATATTGTGTAAGTCTATTTGTTGATTTAAAAAAGGCTTTTGACACCATTGATCACAATATTTTGCTTGAAAAATTGAAACTACATGGTATTAGAGGTCCAGCCATACAGTGGATATCTAGTTATTTAAAAGGCAGAAAACAGTTTGTACAGATTGAAGATGTTAGATCTCGTCTGTGCAATGTGTCATGTGGAGTATACCTATAAAATGAAAGGCAGCAGAAGAAGAATGAATTCTAATCATTTCTGCCCCTTCTTAACAATATCAAATCAAAACAATCAATTCAAACAATACATAATACAACAAACCACAAAACTTATCACAATTATTCATTATAATTCCTTAATATTAGCAAACTTAAATATATCTCGTCAGCAATACGTATACTGTAATGTGAAGCGGCATTTTACCGGTGAACAGCTGATTGAACACGTTTGTTGTTTTTGTTAAAACTGATTCTATTTGTGCGGCTCTCGTCTCGTTTAAACGCAGCTGTTTATGTAAAATCTGTTACAGCGACACAAGGTTCAGTTCTTGGGCCTAAGCTGTTTATATTGTATGTAAATTATTTAGTTAAGGTGTCTAGTATCCTCAAGTGTGTTTTATTTGCAGATGATACTGGCACTACTTTCTTTTGTTTGGGTAAAGACTTAAATCAAATGTTCAAATTAATAAAGATAGAGTTTGCAAAAATTCAAACTTGGTTTAAATTAAATAAATTATCATTGAACGTTGTAAAAACCAACTATATGATATTTACCGGTAGTTTTGAAAAAAAGCCAACTAGATTTTCTTTTCAAAACTGATGGTGTAGAGATATGCAGAGTGAGTGAAGTTCCTGGGAGTGATTATTGATGATAAATTGTCATGGAAAATACATTAATTTCGTAAGAATTAAAATCTCTAAGTCTAAGGCAGTGCCATATAAAGTACGGGGATTTCTGACGGACAAGGCATTGTGTTTGCTGTATAATACAATTGTTGTGCCACATTTGATTTATTGTGTTGGTATCTGGGGTACAGCTTGTAAAACTGCAACCAAGTCTATTTTTATTTTACAAAAAAGAGTGTAAGAGTTATCTCAAAAAAGCATTATTGTCATCCTTCAAGTATTTTGTTTTATCAACTGAAAATGCTAAGTTTTATGATTTGGTGGATTACAATTTTCTATTACTTATGTACAAGGCTCAGAATTAAAATTTACCATTGGATATACAAGTGAATGTTATTAAAAGGGCCAGTTGTTATAATTTAAAGGGAACAGATATTTTTGTAAAGACGAGGTATAGAACAAAGGGTAGGTCTACTATAATGAAGGGAATTAGTTTATGGAATAGTTTGGATAATGATGCAAAAAAGGAGAAATCATTAGTTGTATTTAAGAAAAAGATCAAGAATGTATTGCTGACGAGATATATTTAAGTTTGCTAATATTAAGGAATTATAATGAATAATTGTGATAAGTTTTGTGGTTTGTTGTATTATGTATTGTTTGAATTGATTGTTTTGATATTGTTAAGAAGGGGCAGAAATGATTAGAATTCATTCTTCTTCTGCTGCCTTTCATTTTATAGGTATTTTATTTCATTTGTTTTGAATATGTCTTGTTTTAATTGAAATTAAATTAATGAACAAACAAACAAACGAACCACTGGATGGATTTTAATGATCCTTGCTCCTCAACAGCTGATTAACTTTTGGATTCAACCTGATTCAAGATGGCTGCCAAAGCCCATCATCTTGAAAACACACATTCTGTTTTACTGATGCTGCAGGTTGGTGTGGTAGTAGCTGAGACTTATCCACAACATGCAGCAGGCTGTGCAAGTTTTTATGTAAAGCTTTGCCATTTGGAGTTTGTCTGTTAGAAAACTGAAACTTTCAGGATGTAACCATCAGGTTGAGCTCTTCAACTAAATAACTTTAAAGCCAGCAGCTATTTAACATATGCAAACTTAAAAAAAAATGCTCTGACTCATTCAGTTTATTAATATTGAGTTAAACGTTACTGTGATAATAGCTGAGGTAATCACGACACATGACCTATGTGTGACATCTCAAGTTGCACAAAACATAAATAAAACAAGGCTTTGGAAAATCTGATAATGATATTTAATCTTTAAGGCTTTGCTTTTTTATAACTTACCGTAATTTTCTATTCACTGTACAATTCACAAAATCCGAAATTATATCCTACCACACCTGTAAGCTCCTTCAGCTCAGCTTGAACATAAATATTTATAGCTACTGAGTTACTAATTTTAATGATTTCTTAGCAGTGTTTTGGTTATTATTGGGATTTAGAATTCAGAGGAAGTTAGGTGTTGAGAAAATAAAGAGCTGCCTTTAATAGGTTTAAAGCCAAACTAAAAAAAAAAGTCACATTGTCTGCTGTCTTTTCTTTCAGTTTCATCTGAACTGACTAAAGCTCCTGCTGACCTGATCATGGGTGACGAGTGGACGCCTTTGGACTGTTTACTTCCATCAGGTAATACACATTTACTTTTTTGCAAATAATTTATGGTACAGTACTTATATAAAGCTTTTCCAACAATTAAATTTAAACATAGCCATGTTTTTTTTGCAAGCTTTACAAAAACTAAAATTTTAATAAAAATTGTGGGCAATGCAGTTGTTGTTATCTGTTTACAATTAAGTTAGGACATTTTTAAAAAATCCTCATATTTTGAGCACTATTTAGCTTTTAATGCCTTCTTTAATCGGCTTTTGTTTTTAGAGTTTGTAAATGTACATTTTATTTTATTTGCAGCGGGTATTAGTTGGCTAGTTACTATATTTAAAGCTTCAGTATGTAGCTTTTTTTATAGACATATTTCTTCACTCTGTCACTACCTCCTGACAGACTGATGTTAGCCAGGTAATCTCTGAAAAAAAAAAATATATATACTGTATTGTCCCCTTGCTTCTCCAGGTGGTAAATAAGTATTTCTAAAAAGAAAAGGTGACACGCCATTTTCCAGCCAATAAAAACAGAGTTTGTAATCAGCCAATAAAAACAGAGCTTGAATTTGAATTTCAGCAGGGGCAGGGGGAGCAGAGCCATGTATGGCTCTGAGGGGGAGGGATCAGAATGCTTTGCCTGTTGAAATTTTTTCTAAGTGCTGATGTTCTACAGAAACTGCAGACTGAACCTTTAAGGTCAAGGTGTCTATTGTCATTTGCACCACATGTAGTACGGTACATGTGATGGAATGAAATTGTGTACACAAAATGTTTCAAATCCATCCAGGTTACTGTTTTCCAGTGTTTTATTTCTTTGTAACAAGTAGGTTCATTTTGTTAGAATGAAATATTTATCCTCTCTGACATCCCTAGCCAGTTGTGGGGGTGCTCAATGGTCCATCCCAAAGACACAATATTTCAAAAGTACCTATAGTTATCACACTTTTTGTAAAATAACATAAAAACTTCAATCATCAGCCAAATAAAATAACTATTAATCATGAATTGGACCTATTTCTATATCTAGATTGCCGGTAATATCATTTCCAGTTTGTGTCAGATTCAATTTCATCATCTTTGTTTACTTTATTAAAATATACAACTTTAGATTCACTATACTTGGCTGTAACACTGATCATGCTTCCATTTCCTTAATGATGTATAGATTCTGTAAACACCAAAAACAAAACTGACTCTCAGACAAGGTTTGAATTACTGAATATTAAATTCTTAAAGTAAATATTGAAATTCTTTTTTTGTGAACCTTGAGTTGTTTTGAGCAGTGAGGTAAATCATCCTAGTGATGCTGCTGGAAAGAGGTTTGGTTTATTTGTCATATGCAAAATCAACACAAGGTCAACAATGCAATGAAACGCTGAGGACGAGAAGAACCGTCTCGACTGGCAAAAAAAAAAAAAAAAAAGCATGCAGCAAACATGCTAAAACATACTAAAATACTAAAACAAGGCACCAAAGTTGAAAAACTGGTTGCACCACCAAACTAAACTGGTGTCATATCAATGTAATATTCACATAAATGCTTGACTGCAAGGTTTTCGTGCAAGATAATCAATGTAATTTGACTTTGATGTATACTGCAAGCTTACTGCCCACCATGGACAGTAGCTGATGTGACTAAAACAGCACCTTTAAAGTGCAGCTAAATCCCTTGTGGATCTGTAACTCCGCCCTCATACCAGATTCAAAATCCCGATGAAAATGGGAGTGTCGAGAGACGAGGAGGGGAGGAGGTTGGGGGTTGTGCTGCGTTCACGCCTCCTCCAGCAACAACCTAAAACAAACTAAAACTCTAGCCAACAACATAAACCAAGCAACAACAAAGAATTAACATGTAGATGTATTTATCTATTCCACCTGATCTATCCAAAACAAAAGGCTTAAAAAAAATGAAAATAATACTACAAAGTTCTCTGTGACCTGGGATCAAATCCGGGTCTCCCGGATCCCAAACCAGCTCTTACACCACTGCCCCAGCTTGGCATTCATGCATTGCTCCTCTATCGCACACTATTAAAACAAATACAACCAGATAGTTTCGATGAAGTGAAAAATATTCTTAAAATAAATAAGTTAAAATACACAAATAACTAGAGCCATTCCGAAAGCTATACTGTAATATGCTTTGTTGCAGAGCTTTTCAGGAGTGAAATGTATCACTTCCATATAAGGTATGAACTGCGGTGAGGACCGTCTCATCTCTGCAGGGGATGGACCTTACCAAGCTCCGCCCACAGGGCTGCATTTCATTGGCTAATGCCCATAACACGTCACAGCGCAGCTTCCACGTGCGTGCCGGTCTCACAAAACAAATGCTACGGTAGCGTTTGTGAGACCGGCACCACATGCTACTTACATTGCTAGCTAGCATACGTGCAGAATTTTTTTGCGTCAGGGCTGGAAAAATGGTCCTCCACCATCAGTGGGGTACAGGTAGTCCCCGATTTACGAGCGAGATCCGTTACAACGAGGCGCTCGTAAACCGGAAATCTCGTAATTTGGAACGGCCGCCATTTCTCTCGTAAATCCGGAATTTCGCTCGTAAATTGGAACGGTTTTCGCTAGCGCGACTACAAACACTCTATTTTCATCCAAAAACTGCTTATGAGTGCATAAAAATGATCGGAAACGTGTGTCCATATGCTTAGCTAACTAACTGTGGTGAAAAAACACATGAAAACTCAGTATTTTTTTCGTTTTTTCCAAAAATTCGCAGCTCGTAAGTCTGGAACCTCGCAGATCAGAGCGCTCGTAAATCGGGGACTACCTGTATTTGTACAGGAGATGTCAGGTACCCTGACCATATTTGTGGAAGTAAAATTCACAGTTTCCCTATATGTGAAACTGAATGCCTTGCTTGGATCAAAGCTTGTGCACGACCACAAAACTGAACAATTATTTCTTTCACCAGCAGAGAAGGGTTGACCTGCTTTTGAAACCTGCTAGTTAACAACACGCGGTCACGATGAGAGAAAGCCACAGTTCACTGAACGTCCTGGAAGTTGGGAAGAAACAGCTCTGCTAACATTGTTTGTGATGCATCAACCACAGCTGTATCATCTGCAAACTTTACAATATGACAGCCTGGATGGGTGGCTGCACAATCATGTATGAGCAGAGTGAACAGAAGAGGGCTCAGCACACATCCTTGAGGAGAGCCAGTGCTGAGGGTTATGGTGGAGGAGAAGTTGTGGATTTTCACGGACTGAGGTCTGTTTGTTAAGAAGTCTAGTACCCAGTTACAAATGGAGGGGCTTAGTCCAAGTGTGAATAGTTTGTCCATCAGGGTTTGGGGGATCATGGTGTTGAAGGCAGATGTGAAGTCCACAAAGAGCATGCGCACGTATGAGTCCTTCTGATCCAGGTGGGTGAGAGCAGTGTGGACCACGGAGGAGATGGCGTCCTCTGTTGATCGGTTCTCGCGATATGCATACTGATGAGGATCCTCGTTGATGTTGATGGATGTTTTGATGTGGGTCATGACCAGTTTTTTGAAGCATTTAGCGACTCTCAGGGCGGGTGCCACTGGCCGATAGTCATTCAGACCAGTCACTGTCAAACACAGTCATGTCAAACTTGTTCAAAACCAACAAAGTCCATGCTCAATAATCCAGGTATACAATCCAACAATTTTCAGACCTGACTGAAAATTGTTGGATTCACATGCCAATTAGTAAAATTTACCTAAGGAATTCAGCAGATTGCATCGAGTCTCCACTTCCGTCCATCTTAAACAGCACACAGGCAGCAGTGGAAAGAAAAAACTCCTTTTTAACAAGAAGAAACGTCCAGAACGGGCTCAGGATAGACAGGCACCTGCCTCCACTGGCTGGGGAAAGAGGTGGACAGGAAAACTAAACAGACATAATATAAAACTGCTGGTCCAGCTGCATTATCTATGGGAAGAAAGACAAAGAAAAACATGTTCATAATGAATTAAAATACAGATTTTGTTGTATCTACAAAATATATTGAAGATAAAAGTTTGAGGGTTTATATTCTTGGCATCTAGAAGATTCATTGTCAAGCTTTAATAATTTGCAACAAACAAGGCCCAACTGTTTGGCTGTGTTAAATAAAAATACAAGATGTTCCAGTGGGACTTCCAGCCTCTCTGTGAGGGAGAAGTCCTGCTCAGAAAATAAAAGTACTTTGAGCAATGTTGACATTAATTACAGTTTTATAAATTTCTCACTTTCCCTCTGAAAAACGTGCTGGTTTTCTGTCTCCTCTTCTCACAGCGCCATGTTATCAGTTAATGAGCTTTTCTTCTTTTGGCACACGAGGAAATAAAAGCGTGATGTGAGAAAAGTGTAGACTTTGTCAGTGTCAAGTAACATATGTGTGTATTTTGACATTCCCACACATGAACGTAATTTGTTCAAGCATCAACACAGAATTACTATAAAGTTTTTTTTTTCTTCAGCCAGGAAACTGAGAAAGAAGTCAGGATTTCTACAGATGCATCCACTTGGAAACCAATCAGTGGTTTTGAAGCATCTATTGAATCTTGTGTTTAATTCAACATTTTAGTTCTGCTTACAAAATTTAGTCAAAAGACTTCACCGGGTGAATAAATAGCCATCCAAATGGTTGGAGACCAGTAAAGCTAAGCACTCAGTCTTGTTGATACGTTTGCCATTTATTGTTAAAAGTGAGTGCTGAATATTCTCTGTATCAATAAAGTCCACCCTTTTTTAAAAGTGTTATTAAAACACATGGGATCAGTTTGAAATTAAAAAAAATTGTGGGTTGCTCAGCTTTAGCTCCAGTAGGAAATGCTTATTTAGACTCTCAGAGGGGAATATCAAAACAGCCCCTGGATGTCTGCATTTTCAAATCCCCAGTTTTACTCTTGTCTGAGCGGAGCTAGAGCATGTGTGAAAGTCCAAAGTACAGTATTTTCTGGTGTATAGGTCGCACCTGTGTATAGGTCGCATTGTCCAATTATCACCAATAGATTAGAAAAATCCCTAGATAGGTCGCACTGGTGTATAGAACAACCTACGTTTAGCTCTGCTGCAAATGTCTGCCACAGGAGCGCACAGCAAGGTTTTTAAGAAGATTAACACTTAAAAACAATTATTTGTTTGATAAAAATTATAGCAAATATATGTCTGAGCCGAACTTTTCCTTAAAGGTGGGGTATGTAACATTGTAATGTAGTCTGTAACTTTTCAAACAATATATTTTTAACATATTTCTTCACTCTGTCACTATCTATTGACAGACTGATTTTAGACAAAGTAATCTCTGAAAAAAACTATAGTCCCCTTGCTTCTCTATCAGCATTTATAAAAACACTGAAAACACAAGAGTGACCCGGACACTGACCAGCCAATAAAAACAGAGTTGTTTGTCACGCCCCAACCCACGCCCCCACCTGTCCCAGCCGCAGCTCGTTCTCATTCAAAGGATTGCAAAGCGATGCAGGACTGTTTTTTATGTGACACAAAATGTATTAAATATCCCTTCTTTATCCCAGAGCTGGACTTTTATTTAGTTTTTTTTGCCAAAAGTCAAGTGATCGCTTCATCCTTCACTGACAGGAAGGAGGAAATGGATTTTTCACGACTCACGAGTGAATTAAAACATGTCCAACGTTGCTTCGTGAACCTCTGATGATTTCTTCTGGTTTGTGTGTTGTAGGATGAGTGATTCATGGTTTTATTATATTTTTTAAACAGTTATATTATCATATAAACACAGAACTTCAGAGCGCAGAGACAGGAGGTGGAGCATTCCAGACATTCCAGACCAGCGCTGACAGACATGAGGAAGTCACGAGCGAATTAAATCATGTCCAAACGTTGCTTCGTGAACCTCTGATGATTTCTGCTGGATTTTGTGTTGTAGGACTAGCGCTCCATGGTTTTATTATATTTTATTAGAAGGTTTTATTACCATAAACACAGAATATCGCAGCGGCTCTGAGCAGACAGCAGCAGGGGGCGGAGCAGATCCCAAGTTCACCAGAAGCACGGACTGAGCCATATATGGCTCTGAGGGGAGGGAGCATAATGCTTTTCTGCGCTGAAAATATTTCTAAGTCCCAGAGTGTTCAAATATCGCAGACCCTACCTTTAATAAATGAACGTAATTGTGAAATGAGCTGGATTTAAAAATTTGTTTCACCGAAAGTGATAACAAGCCATATATAGGTCGCAGGCCTTGAAAAAACCCATAAAAAGGTGCGACCTATACACCGGAAAATACGGTAAATGTTAACAACCTAACTTTCATGGTACACTGACTGTCGCCATTTTAATTCCAGGGTCTGACATGGCTCTGAACCGCCTGTGGGCTGAAAACAGTTCATGAGTTTAGTTTTTCAGCCCACACATGCAAACTCCACCCAGAAAGGTCCCTGTCTGGGATTTGAACTGGCTACCTTCTCGCTGAGAGGTGACAGCTGTACCAACTGCACCACCATGCCACCCTGGCACTAAACCAGTGTCTACCAAAAGTTTCCAAGGCCCCCACCCCTTCTGTCTCCTCCACATATCACAAAAAAAATATGAGCCTGTTCATGTTCAAGACATTCCAGAAACGTTCCTGTGATATGGGTCCAGGAGATAGATTACCGCAGTGTTTCTTTCCAAGAAAAGATTGGGCCCTATATGGGAGAAAGCTGAAAAATCTCTGTCAATAGGTAACAGAAAAAAAAAGCTAAAAAGGAAAGGAAGTAGACAACAATTCAACTTCAAATCTATTCCTTATCAAGTGCAACTTTCTACAGAAATAATATCAGACACTAAGTCACTTAAACTGGCTTTTATTAAACATTAGATCTTTGTCAGGAAAATAATTTTTAATCAGCAACTTAATAATCAAGCAAAATCTTGATGTTATGTTTTTAACAGAGACAATGTTAGATGAAAATAGTGAGACACCTTCACTGATTGAGTCAACACCTCCCATTTATAATTTTTCCAAGTGAGAGCAGGGTGCGTTAGAGAGAGGAAGGGGTGGACACCTTGTTTCATGTTTCAATAAAGTGTAAAAAGGTGATCTTGGTCAATTTTGACTCCTTTTAAATATCTGTCTGTCCAGGTAAAGGGCTCTGCTCAAGCCATGTTTGTGAATGTTTACAGGCCTCCGAAAACCCAATGCTAACTATTTCAATGACTGTCTGTGATATCTGTTGATTACAATTGTTTAATTTGTGGAAGATTTCAATATCCATGTTGATAACCTTCAAGACAGAGAGGCAAAAAAAAAAAACATGTGATACACTTAAAATAGTTTGAATCAATGTGTTAAAACAGCCAACACACAAATGTGGTCATACTTAGGACTTGATCATCAGTAAGGGTCTAAACATTTCCAAGGTCTCTGTGTTGTCACCCTATCTGACCATTTTTCTGTTATCTTTGAAAGCATGATTTCCATTTACTCAACTAGTCATATAAATATAAGAAAACACTTTTTTTCTGTTGAAAATTTGTTCTTCCACCTCCATCTGTAACTCAGTAAACAACTAGAATCAGTAGATAACTGGTACCAATGTTGTGTTCAATCAAAACAAACTTGGAGGATATGACACAATCCTACCAAATCAACTAAAAAAGCTTAGATGAAATTATACATCAGTTAAGCTCCTTCTCCTGCCATCTTGATATTTTACCTATCACTTTCTTTCAGAAAGTTTTGCCTATCATAGTTTCTGATTTGATTCAAATAATAAACTCATCCCTCTTGAAAGGTGTTTTCCAAACCTTAATCTCAAACCTTCCATTCTTTAGTAATGTTATTGAGAGTGCTGTGTTTCAACCTTCTTAACAATAACCAAACACTTTGATGCCTTTCAGTCAGGTTTCCGTGGTCCACAGCACTGAGACTGCCTTTGTCAAGGTCTTCAATGTGATCTGCAAACGTATTTCACTCTATCGTAGAGAAAATACTTTAAAATACTTCTGTTAGTTTAAAAATCACTGAATGCTTAGCACCAAAGTACATTAAAGATTTGTAGTCATTGTATCAACCTTCTAGACC
>JBBPBX010000108.1:23987-40923 GCA_038048925.1 Garcialebias charrua | reverse complement strand
TTGTATCAACCTTCTAGACCACTCAGAACTTCTGGTTAAAATCTACTCTGCATCCCCCAAATCAAAACTAAACATGGAGAGGCAGCATTCAGTTTTTATTCTCCACTAATCTGGAACAAACTCCCAGAAAACCGCAAGAATCCCGTTTGTTTAGAGTCAGAGTCAGAGAGTCTTTATTGTCATTTGCACCGCATGTGGTACATGTGATGAAAACGAGATTATGTACACAGGGTCCCAGTTACATCCAACAACAAATGCAAGAGAAAAAGAAAAAGAACAGTAATAACATCTAGAATTAACTAAGAAAAACATCAACTAGTAATACACTAAGCCCTAATGTAGTGGAAAAACATCATTATAAACAGCAGCACGAACATGAGTCTGTATGAGCAGATGGTCACAGATGAACACAGCAACAAGAAAACAGATCAGCATCAGCATGATGTGATATTTTGCAGTGTTTATTCTTATTATTTATTTATTCATGAGTCTAACAGCCTCAGGGTAGAAGCTGTTCCTCAGTCTAGTGGTTCTACATTTGATGCTCCTCAACCTCCGTCCTGAGGGGAGTGGGGCAAAGAGTGAGTGTGCTGGGTGAGTGAGGTCTTTCATGATGCAGGTGGCTCTTTTCCTGCATCTGGAGGTGTAAATGTCTGTGATGGTGGGGAGACTGACTCCAACAGACTTCTGTGCAGCCTTCACCACTCTCTGTAGAGCTTTCCTCTCTTCAACTGTGCAGCCTCCATGCCACACGTTGATGCTGGAGCACAGGATGCTCTCCACTGCACACCTGTAGAAGGAGGTGAGGACTGGGCTGCTCAGACCAGCTCGTCTCAGCCGTCTGAGGAAGTAGAGTCTCTGATGACCTTTCTTGATCAGGCTGGTGGTGTTGTTGCTCCAGCTGAGGTTATCATTCAAGTGTACACCCAAGTATTTGTAGCTGGAGACCACTTCCACCGCAGATCCACTTAGAGATGCCTTCGTCTGTTTGACTAGTCAAACTATTAACTTAAATATCATTAAATTCAGTCGGGATTCCAACTTTTCCTTACTTTCCTTTGTTATGACACTGCAACTTTTCAGGTAAGAAAGATGATCAGGTAAATCACTTTGGATCTTTTTGTTGCTGAAATGTGCTATACAAATGAACTTAGCTTGCCTTGGCATGGTAATGCACGAAGGACATGGCATGACTGAAAGCCCCACATGCTTAGAGAGCTGACCCTGGGTCAATTTTACAACAAGGCAGCAATAAACAAGGTCACACAGGCATCAACTCCTAACAGTGAGAGAAAGTGGAGACATTTACTGTAGTATTTTAGTACATGTCAGTGGTATTGACTTATTGCAGGATAGAAATTTTGACTGGGAACAGTGGGACAAAGATGCGTAATTAGTCCAGTTTTGAGTCAAAATATCTGTCAATATTCAGTATATGGCTTTAATTCTCAGTATAGTTGAAGTATTGGGAGATGTACTAAAACATCTATAAGTTAGCTTATGTGCTTGTGTTTAGTAAGTCTGTGCATGCTCCAGCTTGTGGTATTTATGCTGTTTGGTACTTTTAAAAGAATCCCAAGGTGACATTTCTTTGCAAAGAGTGCAAGAGAAGCCACACATCTTGTGTGTGTGCGTTTGTGTATGTGTTCGGCAAATGAGTGTTTGCGTGTCAAAGGGGTTATCTAAAAAGTCATGGTTGGTTGAGTTTTTCTTTTGTTCTCTGAACACTTGAGCCAATTAAGAGAGAAGATTGACAAATTGTCTCTTCCTCTTTCTCCTTACCCACCCCTCCCAGTGTCCTTCTTTCTTTCTCTTTGCCTTTATGCCCTTTTTTCTTATTCTCTTTCTTTCACCATTCTCAAGTGGGGTTGACTATTATATTTGAAGTGACCTTCCAGTGATGTGAACTTTATAACCATATGAAGCTTACCTCTGCAACAAAGTCACAAACCCAAAGGATGTTTTTTTTTTTCAAAGTCCCCTGTTTTTCAGCCAGGCCAAGATGCCCTCTAAACCTGAGGGTATAAATCTAAAAAGGAATATTTCTCCATGACCGCTTTTGTTGTAAGAAGTTCAGGAAAGCTGAAATATTTTTTATACAGTACAGTATGTAGTTTTCTGCCTCTTTGTTTTTCCTCCCTCTGTCCTTTTATACCATTAACAGTGCATTAAAAAGGGTTTATTGGAAAACATTTTTTAGGATATTCCATATTATGTAAACATTTACATGAGAATAATTTTGGGGAGAGTAATCGTAGTGGGTTGCTTACACTTGGACAGAGTCCATATATTGAACCCCCCAAAAAATAGATGAAAAATCTATCATAAGTGCAGACATGAGAGGAAAAGCTAAATGAATAAGCAATGAAAAGTTTGAAGGCAAAGGGAGAAGAGGTTGCACTTTTATACTTGGTCCATTAAGCTTTTTCTAGTAGCTCTGCTTTAACATTGTCAATAAATGCAGACTTTCCCTTTTATTTCGATTCCCTGCAGATAGATAAATTACGATTCTGAAAGTATTAGCCGCAGGATTCACATTAGCAGCCCAGCAAAAGGAAAGCTAAAAGCAGATTGATGGGGGGATGAAGGAATAAATAGGTTTATAAAACGCTGAGCTGTGAGATAGAGACTTTGACAAAGGAACAAGGATGAACACTTATAGGAAAGAAGGATGAGAATGACAACTCCTGGATATACGTATTTCACATTTGAAAGCATTTGTCTTAGCCATGCAGTTACAGCTGGTGCATAACAAGGTCAAGATATTCAAATGAGAATAGATTAACCCTCAAAGCACCTTTAGGGGACCAAACATGTACATTTTGCTCGTTTGCGTTTCTTAATTCTCAGTACCGTAAATCAGTCAGTTTAAAGTCTAATTTCATGAAACGTGGCCATTATTTGTTTCTTATTATTTTTAAGTGTCATGACCCCCTCTGTTGCAAGGTGAATAGAATAGGAGATCTGCACAAAGCATACACTCTACACTAAGCCCAATTTGGTCCCATTGACCCATTAGAATTTAGAACCACATATGTTTAAAGTACTGTAACTGTAATCCTGACATAATATAATGCATTCTTTTCACAAATACCTTATAAATCTAAGCCTATACCTTCAACCTACATGGAAAACAGTTTTTGGTGGGATGACCCCACCTACAGTAACCCCCGAGGGGCAGCAAGACCTTCATTGTATAGAGCAGGGATATGTGGGCCAAAACTATCCAGATGAAAGGATTTGTGGGCCACAAAAATGTGAATTTAACTGAACGTGAACAATATTTTGGAGAAAGGAGAAACGTTTGCAGAGTTTGGTGGAGAAAGTTTTAAACTGTTGTAGATCCAAAACATTAAAAGCCTCAAACACTAAGCTAATATATTTTATTAAAAAGGATTTGATTTATTTGACTTGTTGGGTCTATGTCAATCAATCAATCAATCACCTTTATTTAACCAGGTAGAGCCCGTTGAGATCGAGATCTCTTTTACAAGGGTGACCTGGTCAAGTGGTCAGCAGCACACGTCACATTGGCAATAGGCATTTGCACTTATCAAAAGAAAATAAAGAAAACTACAATCACAGTAAACAGATGTTGACAGTTCAAAACCAACAGGATATGACAGATTTCTATATACATTATATACAAAACAAGCAGACAGACCTCGGTTGGGTAAATAAAGTTAAAAAAATCAACAATGACATGTATATTGGATAAGTAATGGTTAGAAACATCTGCAATGGTCAAGTTTCTTGATGACATTTTCTACTACGGTTGACATAAAGGATCCAGGAGAGATGAATGTTGATAGTTTCAGATCTTTCTGTAAGTTGTTCCAGGCTGAGGGGACGGCGAAGCTGAATGCTCTTTTTCCTAGTTCAGTTCTGACAGGAGGAACTGACAGGAGGACTAAATCGTTAGAGCGCAGGGAGTAATGACTGTGTGATGTTTGTATTAAGGAGGTGAGGTATGACGGGACTAGGTTTAGGAGGGTCTTGTAGATGAAGGATATCCAGTGAGTGTATCTGCGAGTGCTGAGAGATGACCAGCCAGATTTTACGTAAAGCTCACAGTGATGAGTGCGATAACTGGAGTCAGTAATGAACCGAAGGGCACCGTGGTAAATGGAGTCTAAGGACTGTAGGTATTTTGATGCAGCACTCATGTACAGCACGTCACCATAATCTAGTATTGGCATGAATGTTGCAGCTACTAATGTTCTCCTGGCTTTGCATGAGAAGCAGGATTTGTTTCTGAAGAAGAAACCTAGCTTCAGTTTCAGTTTAGTGGCCATTTTGGAGATGTGGGTTTTAAAAGACAGTTCAGTGTCAATGTTGAAACCTAGATATTTGTAGGTGGAGACCATTTCTATTTGTTTTCCCTCTTGGGTTCCAATTTGAGGTGGGTTCTCTGGTTGCTGCTTTCTGTTGGCAAGAACCATGCACTTGCTTTTGTCGGCATTTAGGACCAGTCTAAGTTTTTGCAGCCGTGACTGAATAATATTAAAAGCGTCCTGAAGAGAGGTGAAAGCTTGGCTGAGGGAGGAAGAACAGCAATAGATGATGGTGTCATCTGCATAATAATGGTGGGAGGCATTTGGTGGGCAGCACGGTGGCACAACTGGTAGAGCTGCTGCCTCTCAGCGAGAAGGTTGCCGGTTCAAATCCCGGTCCGGGGCCTTTCTGGGTGGAGTTTGCATGTTCTCCCCGTGCATGCGTGGGTTTCCTCCGGGTACTCCGGTTTCCTCCCACAGACCAAAAAACATGCTTGTTAGGCTGATTGGTGACTCTAAATTGACCCTAGGTGTGAGAGTGGATGGTTGTTTGGTGTGAGTGAGACAGGTCCCTCTTGTAAATGAGTCCCCGTGACTCAACGAGGCTAGCCTGTATAAATAAAGGTTGAATGAATTTGACAGATCACTGCAAAGATCGTTGATGTATAGGGAGAAAAGAATGGGACCCAAGACAGAACCCTGTGGCACCCCTTTCACAACATCTAAGAAAGTAGAGGAGGATCCGGCTACATGAACAGACTGCGTTCTGTCAGTTAGGTAGTTGGTGAACCAGGAGACTGCAAGTTTTGATAGACCAGAGTGTTCCAGGATGTTTGTCAATAGTATGTTTGTTGTTTTCTTGTATTTGAAAAGTTCACTTTAGTCTGTTCTCGGCAACAAAAGCTTAATTTGAGGAAGTGTCCTTTTAAAGGGGAATTAATCAGTTTTTCGGACTGTGGACGGCCCAAAAGACTACCGTAATCGAAGTTCTCAAAAATTGTCCAGCTGTCAGTCGGTACAACAGATTCATAGAAGGTTTGATAAAGTTGATCAACTCATATGTAGATGATACCATGTATTATTCATTTTTAAATGTCCAGTTTCCCTCTTGATTATTTTATCAACTGCAATATTTAGCCAAATTTTATAAATCATTATCTAAAAGTCTCCTTTATGAAAGAACTCAGTGAAGGTTTTTTGTGCCTTGTACCATGACATCAAAATACAGTAAAAATATTATAACCAAAGGTTTGTCTTTTGTTTAATATTGCTCATTTTGAGAATACTTTTTCATCTGTTTTGCTATTAAAACTAAACCTTATACTGTATAAAAATTTTTTTATCAACTACATGTAATTTGCTGAATGTCTGCATCGACCTCAAGCCTGCTGGCCAACAGTGTTGTTTTTGACAGCCATTTTGATATTAGTTTTAGTCATAGTCTTTTAGACTAAAATACTTCTTAGTTTTAGTCTGTTTTAGTCATTTCTATATTTAATGGTTTTAGTTCAGTTTAAATCGACAAAAACTTAAAAAATTTAAGTCCAGTTTTAGTCTTTTAAAAAAAAAAAAAAAACATATTAGTCAGCTAAAAAAAGTTAATTTTGGGTTTAGTTCCTCTTTAAAGTATGTTGAACAAACAGGCAACACATAGGCACAATATTATTTTCACTTTTGCAGGCATGACAGCCGATAAAAAAAGTTCAAGTCCACAATATTTGGGTTGTCAAGGCCAAAAAAAAAATGACACTGGGTAAAAAAAAAAGATGAATAAATGAAAAAGAAGGGAATTGTATATAGTTCAGAAAGTCTATTTTTTTTATTTTTAGCTCGTTATTCTATTGCACAATTCATAATCCAAATCAAAATAATAATAATGATTTTAACTGTTTTATTATTTGTTTTATTGACATTTAATTCTGTTGCACCTTGTAGCACTTTGAGATTTTCATTAATGAAAAGTGCATTATAAATTGAATTCATTATTATTATTATTATAAATGGAGCACTGAGTTTGTCACTGAAGATTATAGAATTTATCTGACAATACTTTATGCAGTTATTCTAAATCAAGTCAGGTGTTTTGTCGACCAGTCATCATCTCGAAGGGAGAGATAGTTTTTATTTTAATCACGATGGTTACTGAACAACACGATAAAAATCCACTTTTTGGATGAGTTTTGTACCTGGATGTGACCAACGCTGAAATAACTTCATTTATTTACTCTCTGAAGAAAAAGAATGGCTTTTTCTCTTGTGAGTGTGTAAGGAGTCACGGCTGAGTTCTTAACTCAAGTAGTCATGGGAGTTGTAGTTCTTTCCCTCTGACCTATCACAGTGTCTCTACACAGCCCCGACAACCAATCACAATACATAAACAAACGCCACGGCCATTTTGAAAAGAAAGAAGCTATCAGTTAGCAAAAGTTTCCGGACTTTTCAACACATAAAAACGCTTATAAACAGAGCAGTAAAATTCTGAAATATAGCAAATCACATTCTACAGGTACACCAAGCTCAACGCTCAGCAACACAGCGATTCAACTGTCGAAAACAACGACGGACTCTCTCGGAACCGTTCGGTCCACAGCAGATCCACAAACCAGGAGCAGAAATAGTTTCTGACAGCTTCAAATGCAATAACTACACAACAGCACTTACTCGCAGTTGTTATAAATTAGCTTATTAGGCAAAAAGTTGACGCGGAGGTCAAACGTGAATGCGCTATTCTGTGGCAAGTCAGCAGCAGTGAGTCCACTCCAAACAGAACCAGAAACAGAACCTGACCCACGCCACACAGCAGCGACATTTCTATAACCCAAACAGCTTCAAACAAGGACAGGATTATAAAAAAAAATACATACATTCGGTTCTTCTCTTCTCTCACAGTTGGGTTAAATACAAAATAAGTCCATAAATCTTTTCTGAGCTGGCGGCCGGCTGGACACCGACCGAGCCCCTTCGTGTAAAACATGCTGCAGCATCTTCCATGGTCCAGTTTGAAAAGGAAGTCACATGTGAGCGGCTGAGCGCGCAACGCGTGGCCGTGCTGCAGCTGCATCAACACTGCGGTGGTGGGCGTGACCAAACAGCTGACTTTCCGACACAATATAATTATGAGCAGATGAAATATAAATTATTGACGACCACCGACTAACATTTTCGTTCAGTCTCGTCTAGTCAACGAAAACTCACACAAATTTCGTCACGTTTTAATCATTAAAGAGCAATGATTATTTAGTTACTGTCTCGTTATTGTCATGAAAAAAAGGGGCGTTGACGAAAAATTTACGTCAGAATTTCGTCAACGAAAACAACACTGCTGGCCAAAATGATACCATTCTTAAACTTCAGTTGTGGGCCACACAAATCACTCCAAGGGCCACAAATGGCCCTCGGGCCACATTTTGGACACCCAAAATATTGACAGAGTTTCATTGGAGGCCTGGTTCACTTTTCTTGCAAAACGCATGGAGGTAAAATAAAAAAAATAAATTAAAAAAGCTAAATCATTCAAATGGTGTGGGATCGATACAAAAGAGTGGTGTGAATGATGGTACGAATGGTGAGTGTGTGTTTGATGCAGTGGAAGTAAAATAAAAAAAAAAAACAGTATTTATACCGGAACATGACATTTTTAATCAGACTTTTTAGAGAAGGACAGTTTTGGGCCTTAGGGTAAAACCCCTCAAAAGTTTAAAAAACAAAAACAACTGGACTTATTTTCTTATTTTGTATTCAGTTATTCTAATTGAAGTTCAGTTGTTTTAGTTTTTTAACCCTTCTTTTTTTATTTGATCATGACCAGGATGACTGAAAATCTTCACCAACTTAGGTTAAAAGGTGTAAGGTTTTTGAATAAACCATCATAGCTCCAAAAATAATAATGCATCAAAATCAACATTGTCATCAATTATTGAAAAGGCAGTAATAACATCCTGCCAAATATTCCACTATGCATCTAATTTTTGAAAATATTGCATATTTTGTGTTTTTTCAATAGATGAAAATCAAGGGTTTATATGACAAAATGGTATAATAACAAAATAACATCTAATATATAGTAAGGTCTGAAGCTATTGAAAATATTTGATGCAGAGGAAGTGATTTTTTTTTTTATGCATTACATTTTTATTGGACTTTTATAAGCAGACCCATTTTTGGCCCAAATATTGTGTATAATTATTTTAAAGGTGCCTCAAGGGTTAAACGTGTGCACAAGTTTCTCTTACTTCTGACAAATTACAAAAACTAGATTTGTGATTGTGAGCCTGGTCAAGGAGAGTGAAGGTAGTTGAGTGAAAATGATTGTTATAAATCGCCTGAGGCGTTAGAAACAAACCACTTGCATCCTAATTGGACTGAATTTAAAGTATTTTGAATTTGGATTAAATTGAGAGTGGCTTAGAGTTCTTTATTTTTTAAACCCTCTTTTATGTGTTTATGTGGAGAATAATAACTTCATTATTGCACCTTTCTTTTGTCCCATTTATTAGGCACATGCAGTGCTACAAACTGCTTTTAGAAAGTGTGTGTGCAAAATATGTTGTTTTGCCAGCATTAAGCTCCATCTCATGTCTGTGAATACAAGTACTGTATTTCCTTTTCTTTTTCCTACATCAGGCACACAGAAGATTTGTCTGATCATTCTGAACCAACCCCTTGATAAGGACCACCTACACACCCTCTGGAGTAAAGGTATGCAACTCACACATCATAAAGATAGATCAGACGAGAGCTTTTTACCAAGATGTATTACTTAGATCCTTTTGGTTTGCGCCGAGCATTTATTTCCCAGAGGTTTTTGTGAAACTGCCATTTCTAGGCTGTATAGCCAGCACTTTGGAAAGTGTAAAGTCAGAGTCAGAGTCAGAGTCAGAGAGTCTTTATTGTCATTTGCACCGCATGTGGTACATGTGATGAAAACGAGATTATGTACACGAGGTCCCAGTTACATCCAACAACAAATGAAAGAGAAAAACAGTAATAACATCTAGAACTAACTAAGAAAAACATCAACTAGTAATACACTAAGCCTAATATAGTGGGAATAAACAGCAGCACAAACATGAGTTTGTATGAGCAGATGGTCACAGATGAACACAGATGAAGGTGCCTTTTTGTGGGTTTTGCAGTTTGAAATCTGGGGAATGAAAACAGACTTTGAGTCTACGTGAAATTTAAGCTGAAAACAGAAATACTCATCATCCCTAACTACTTTAAATCCACCATTTCTCAGGCACCTGTTGAACAAGATGAATATAAAATTGCAGATGTGAAATGTCTGAATGCTCCGTCTGAAGACAACCTAATCAGCCATATGGTGCTCGTTATATTGGCAAATTGCTGTGAACATGCTTCAGATGAACACTAATTACACAGAATATGACTGAGCTGGGTGAAAAAGATGAATGATGCCAGTTTAGACACTGCAAGGTTATTTTAATATTTATTTTCCCCTCATATACATCCATATTTAGAGAAAGAAGTGAAAATAGGCTATGGAGTATTATCCTAAATATGTGTACATGTAGGCCTTTTTGTCCCCATCGTGGAGCAAAGAGGGGTAATTGGAAATATCTTCTATCTGTATGCCCCATCTGATCTGTGAGTGTTGTGAGCTGGATACCTTGAAAAACAAGTGAGGTACCGACTTTCGTTTTGGTACTGGCTACATCTAGGTATAAGAAAGGTCCCTATCAGAAAGTGATTTACCACGTCAAAATCCAAGATAACTGCTGCCATATATGTCTGTTCCTCTTTTGAGCTGGATAACTTTAAAAAATAATCAACTTTCCTTTTGCCGTCTGGCTGCATCTAGGTGTAAAAAATGTCACTGTAAATATTGGGTTGCCAAGTCCAAATCTGAGGTGGCCAATACCATGGTTTCTAGTTTTTATATTGTTTTAAAGTACTTTCCTCATTTGATTGAGGTGGACCTTGGGGTGGCCGAAGACTAATCCTCGTTGGCCAAGGCCATCATTGGCCACCCCCTGGCGCCACCATTGCACATGATGATAGATAAAACATCTCCTTCTACTTGACAGGATCTGTCACTCTGCACTTCCTCGGACAAGCAAACACAACAAAGCAAAACAAAAAAGAAACATCTATACAGTATTATTATACAGTTTAACTCCTACCCACTTGAATATCTCGCACCAGAAACATTAAGGTTTACTTAATGACTTTATCATTTTATCACTTGTCATTTGCTCCAAATGATATAAAAAACTGGTCAAATGACAAAAAACAATACATATATGAATCAACCCTATTAAAATTTTTAAATTACACTAGTTCAAGTAAAACAAATCTAAAAGAAACATGATTATAGCCACATATATAATATTGGATAATTTTCCTCAATAAGTAAATGGCCAAGTGTAATATTTTTGTCTCTCTTTTTTTTTTTACTGGGTTCTCTTTATCTACTTTTAGGACTTGTGTGAAAATCTGAAGATGTTTTAGGTCATATTTATGCAGAAATATAGAAAATTCTAAAGTGTTCACAAACTTTCAAGCACCATTGTATGTATTTTGTTTAGTAGAGGCATACAGTAAAGTAGATGTGCTTGACATTTTTTTAGACTTCAAATTTGGAAAACAATTGGTAAATCAGATAAGATGGTCCTGATTTCTTTGTGTCTTCCATCTAAGGCACTTGACTTTTTCTGCTGTTGCACAAACCAGAAATGACAGCTAGAACACAGCTCAATACAGAAGGTCAGAAATAAAATCCTTGCAGGACTTGGACTTCACAATCACATTCAGATATACAATAGTCGGCAGATTACAATTGAATGGCTCTACTTTTGCAATCACAGGATAGTTTTAAAACTCAAGGACATTTTGTAATTGTTGAAGATCAAAGTTATGTCAAAGTCAACTTTATTGTCAAAATGGCTATACACAGGATTGAAATTTCAGTACTCAGACCCATTGTGCAACAATAACCATTAAACATTTAATAAACGATGTAGACGAAGTAGACAAATAAAAGATGACAAACTGTGATCCGTCACATCCACATCTGAACATTCCTGGCCCCAAGTATAGTGGCAGTGTATGTTTTATAGATGGTTACCAAGACGGATAGAAAAGCATTCAAACATATATGCTGGGAATAAACTATATTTCTTTTTTAAAATGAAAACGAAGCATGAATGAAAAGGTTAAAATGGATTTCATTAAGTACAGATCTCCCTTCCTGGAACTTTAATTATGAGGTGGATTAATGTATAGTTACTTGACTGCAGCGCAATACGTTTGCAAACCTTACAAAGCCATATCAATTTGTATCCCACAAATGAGCTGTTCTTTTAAATCTGGCAAACAGGAGAGAACATGCATAACTTCAATGAAATGGGGATTACTTATTCTTTTGTTTAATCAAGAACAAAGCACAAAAAGTGACTTCAGATCACAGGTTTTTAACTAATCTAAAGCCAAGGCCATGGAACGAAAATTAAATGGTATAAATATGTTTTTATGGAAAATGTAATCAACATAATCTGGCGAGAAGGTCTGTAAACAAAATAACTTTAAAGGCAAACTTTTATTAAAACCAATTAAAACAGCTACAGATTGAATTTTAATGAACACGTCTTTGATATTCTTATCAGCTTAGCATGAACCCAAGAGGCACCTGAGTTCTTTGATTTCTCTGCCATGCAGTTCAACATCACAATCCTTATTTTTGCTTAAAACAAGAATACTTCTACAAATTGGTTACTTGCAATAAAGAAAAAATAATAATTTTCACACCACATGGTTTCTGCTCTCTGAGATAAAGATTGTTGTGCATCTGTGAGGAAAACAACTATACATTTATATCTGAAAAAAAGTATAGGTACCGTAAACACCGGTGTATAATACGCACTTTTATTGCTCATTTGAATGTCCTGCGTATTATACACCGAAGCGTATTATCTACAGATTTTTTCCCATATTTTTAGACCCATTTTTGGCTCTGATTCGCTTTTTCATTTTGGCCTAAAAATGGTGCAGTACCAGTTTCGGCCGCTATGGGCGCTAATGCACCCTGTAGTCTGTTTACCTGCAGACTGTACCTGGAGGCGTATCCTGGCGCCATCTAGTGGCCATAAAAAAGACTGTCACGGCAGCGCGTATTATACACCGAAGCGTATTATCTACCGATTTTTCTGATTTATTTCCAAATATTGGCCAAAGCGTATTATACACCGGAGCGTATTATACACCAGTGTTTACGGTAAGTGGATCAAATGAGGATGAATCTCATCAGTTTTAAACTGTGAATCCACTTTAATGGTGCACTCTATTCATACTCATTCATACTGAAGGCCGAGATGTGGTAGAGATAGGGCAGCCGACCTGGGACCAGAAAGTTGTGGTTCGACTCCCAGCCATTCCCACATATCGTGGTGTCCCTGAGCAAGACACCTAATTCCTAATTGCTCCTCGTGCACTCAATAGCTGCCCACTGCTCCACTTGGGTGTATTCCAGATACGATGGGTTAAATGTACGGTAGTTAACTTTTTTGTAATTGTATGGGAACATACAATGATGACCACATATAGCACTCATACTTACTCACAAATTGGAAAAATAAACTAGAATGGCCCCATAAGTCCGAATTTTAATTTAAAGTCAAACTTTCCTCAGAAGCCTTGACCTCAAAATCCATTGTAGCTGTCTTACAGTTGAAAAGTTGTGGTAGTTGCAGTTAGAAGCTATTTTTTTATTTATTTATTTCACTTCTGTGATTTATATCTCACTAAATTTGTCACACACTTGCACAGAATGAAGAAAAATGCCTTGTTATTGGATACTTTCACAAAAATTAACAAACTGCACATTGTCTGATTTATGGTTGAAACACAGCTAAGCTGGATGTGATGTAAGTCCCAGATATGAGTTTTAAATGCTAAGGTAAATAGAATTCTTCTTCCGGCGGTTCTCTCTTGGAGTCTCCACAGTGAGTCATCCTCCTCCATCCCCTTCTGTCCTCTGTGTCCTCTTTCCTCACCTCCATGTTGTTTCTAACTGCATCCATATATCTTCTCTTTGGCCTTCCTCTTTTTTTTCTCTTTCCTGGAAGCTGCATTTCTAACATTGTTCTACCAATATACCCACTGTCCCTTCTTCACATGTCTAAACCGTCTCAGTCTGGCCTCTCCAACTGTATCTTCCAGTTCAACCTGTGCTGTATCTCTGATGATCTCATTCCTGATCTTGTCCATCCTTGTCGCACCTAAGTAGAACTTCAATATTTTCATTTCTGCCACTTCCAATTACTTCTCGTATGTTTTTGTCAATGCCAATGTTTCCAAACCCTATGCTGGTCTTACTACTCTATGTAAACATTTCCTTTTACCTTTGCTACCACCCTTTGTCACAAATTACTTCTAAAACTCCTCCACCCACTCCATCCTACCCAGACCCTCTTCTTTACCTCTTTATCACACTCCCAGTTTTCTTGGACTGTTGACCCTACGTACGTGAAGTCCTGCACCTTTGTGACCTCTACCCCTTGTAGCATAACTAGCTATGTTTACATGCACAAAATTATTTGACTGGATTGAAATGTTTTCAGATTAAATAATTCAAATGTATCGTTTACATGGGCACAATATGTTTATGATGAACAGAAGTACTGACATGCGCAGAGTGGTAAACTTTCCTTAAAAAAAACACAGAAGAAGAAGTTCTACTTCCGGT
This sequence comes from Garcialebias charrua, assembly GCA_038048925.1. Taxonomy (NCBI): domain Eukaryota; kingdom Metazoa; phylum Chordata; class Actinopteri; order Cyprinodontiformes; family Rivulidae; genus Garcialebias; species Garcialebias charrua. The sequence continues at coordinate 26,946 of JBBPBX010000108.1, read as the reverse complement.
TTATTTCCGGGATGAACGTAAACAAAGTTGAGCGCCCAAAATGTACCCGCGACAGGTTTTAATGATGGTGGAGACGTTACTGCATTCCCTGACTGAGCTACAGGTGATACAGATCATTTTGAGATCTTTCAAAGTTTCTAGTAGGAATGTTGTGTCGCTCACCGACCTGTTTTGCTTCCCCGACAAGCTAATATTATTAGCATTAGCCAGGCGGAAATGACATAGGTCGCACATGCACAGTCAGGTCAGTTTTTCCACGATCGGGAAAAAAAGGAACAGATGAAGCATTTACATGGACACCATTTGGGTTATAAATAGGTGTAAACCACCCGTTTCGATCTGATTAAAAATTATTTCTGATGGAGCTGAATAAGATACAAGATACAAGATACAAGATACAAGATAGGTTTATTAACATTGCATCAATTTCCACCGATACAGCGTAAATATGTAATTACAGTCATCCAGGAGAGAAAAATAATAATTGTAAATAATAAAGAAAAAATAATACCAATGGGGCGTTTACATGATGTATTTTTATTCAAAATGGCCGTTTAACCCGATTACTTATGTCCATGTAACCATAACCACTGTTCCACCTATCTCCATCTCATTCACACACATGAACTCTGTCTTACTATGACTGACCTTTATTCCACTTCTTTCAAGTGCATACCTCCATGTCTCCCAAGTTCTCTTCTACCTGTTCCCTGTTCTCATCACAGATCACAATGTCATCTGCAAACATAGTGTTGCTTTGACAAATTTGCATGTTTGTGTTGGCTAGAGTGTTTTGCATGCATGCAATGAGCACTTGATTGCATCTTAGTTTAAGTTACATTTCAGATGATTGCTCACCTTGAGGCATCGCAGCCTCCTTCTTGGATACAGGCATCCACAGTCGTGCACAAACAAACGTGCCTGACTCTCAGGTCGTCTGATGTGCTGCCCCTAGGCCCCCACTCTCTCACCTGTGGGAGAGGTAAAGCAGCAGGGAGCACAGGAGTGATTGAGGCTGCTGGAGCACAACCCTGATCAAAGGGAAACTCAGACTGTGAAGTTGTTATGTTGGATCGAGTTGCTAATCTCCATCACACACCCTCTTGACTTTCTCTGTTCATCAGTCACCCTGTCATTCCCTCACTCTTTCACCCAACCAGTCGCACGTTTATTTACCTTAGGATGCTTCACCTGCTCATTGTGCATCGATGCAAAAAATGCATTATAGCAATCAGTGAAAGTGATTCTTGCTGCAAAACAAACTAAATAATGTTCCCGCGTTGATTACAAGTGTCTCTGTTCATCATTTATTGATACTAAGAGGCTTGTTGAAATCTGAGAACATCACCCACCTGCAACTCCGATAACAGCCCTGCCAGTCAGCTGGAGTGATACGTTGGTGAGAACAGATGTTCGTTCTGCACCACATGTGAGAACACATGCCACGTCGAGTTAGTAGGTGTGTTGGGAGTTTGGAAAGAAAAAAAGAAAATAAAACTTTAGGAAAGACTGACAAGCCACAGCCAAAAGGCACAGCAAGACTGTCAAAGAGGAAAAAGAGAACGGGTGTTTGAAATTAGGCCACCTAGAAAAAGAGAGAAGGATAGCTTCTTTTCAGAGCAGCAGTGGAGTGGAGCTCCAGGGAAAGAAAATGAGATGTTTGTGTGGGAGATCAGTCAAGTCTGAGGAAAGGTGTGGAGATCGTGGCGAATCTCTGACAAGGTGACAGATGGAGGGCCAGGAAGGTGTGCTGACAAATGAAGAGGACATCAAGACATCGTAATAGGGATTGTAATCTTTTCACTACTTTTACTGACCAGTTGCCCTCTCCAGTTCACCACTAAAGCCCCCACTTGACAGGTTTTAATCTTCACCTAAACCTCATCAATACTGGCCTGCTCAGCAGCCCTCATGTGTTTCCACATCAGTGTGTGCACGTACCTTTTCTGCGACTCAAAAGGCAGCATAAATGAATGTTTTTAGCTGTGTATGAAGTACATTATCCATGATGCAGCAGTGACTGACAGGAGTTGTTGGTTCCTAGGCTTGCAGGGAGGGATTATAGAAGGTAGTTTCTTTACAAGGTCATCATTTTTGACTCTTCCTGCTGTCCCCGCACAGTCCATGTCTTATTCCCATCATGACTTACAAGTCATCCATAAAAGTCGTAACATTAAAACATTTGAAATATTGGTTAAGAACTTATGTTGCTAAACAATTTGACTTCATGCAACCGTATGTTGGCACCTGCCATTAGATGTTTCAAACCTTGAAGCTAGATTCATACTCGACGCGTCGCGCAGCGCGCGAGGGTGCGCGCTCCAAAAGTGACGCAATTTCACAGTCCCCGCCCCTGCGCGTTGGCCCCGCGCGTGGGATTAGCGCGTGTCGTGCACCTCCGAATTTTTGAAACTCCGCAAGCCTATGCGCGCGGGGTGGGCGCTACGATTTGATTGACAGGTCCACACCCGACAGCCTTCACCCTCTTCACGCCGGAGCCTGCAGCTGTTTGCGCCGCTGTGGTCGTGGAGACGGAGTCGCGACGCATGGAGGAATGTTTTGTGACACAAAATGTATTAAATTCTCCTTCGTTCCTGATCTGGAGTCGGACTTTTCTTTTGTTTTTTCGCCAAAAGTCACGTGATCGCTTTCTCCTCCGCTGACTCCATGCATTAAAACCGCAAATAAAGACAACAGTTCAGCACGCGAGCGGAAAGCTATTTGTTTTTGTTGTGTGATTTCAAACAGTTCTTCTTCTACGGTAGATTTCTTCTTCTACACCTTTCTTGCAACATATGCACAGGTTTTAGAGGGTACTGCCTCCTGCTGGTCCGTAAAAGAACAGCACTTTGCCATGCGCCGCCGTGCGACAACTATAAACACAGAGGCGACACTGTAAACGCATTTCGCCGCACGGCACAGTGCACGTGCAGCGCGCGCGCTCCAGCCTGCGGACCAA
>JBBPBX010000108.1:0-11332 GCA_038048925.1 Garcialebias charrua | reverse complement strand
TTGTTTTCTGGAATCACAAAGAGTTTATATGTATTATAGCATAATTTATAGCAACTCAAGAAATGACTTGTTTCACTTACAGTGCTAGGTTCAGGCAAATAAGTAGCCCAAAGAGCAATTAAACACACACACACACACACGCACGCACACACGCACGCACGCACACACACACACACATATATAATACTAATTACACACAATTGAGTAGATGTAATAAATTACTATTCATTCAACCTTTATTTAGTCAGGTTAATCTCATTGAGCCTCGAAGACTCATTTACAAGAGAGACCTGTCTACAAACTAAAGAATGATGACAACAGCACCAGTAGATTTTCCTTGAACAATCAACAATAGACAATCATAAGAGAGAAATACAGATTTTTTTTTAAACAAGTTAAAAAAAGATGTCAAAGTAGCAAAACAGACAGATTATAAAGCAAATGTATAAAATCAAAAACAGGAACATGTCTGCATTGGTTCTTGCCAGGATTCCAAGAGATTCTTAAAACCATTTAGAGAAGTCAACTATAATTTCTGTTGAAATGCAATTCATCCTTCCATACAGTGCAGTGTCTTCAGATTTAGCCAGAAAATTAAAAGTTGAAGTTTAATCTAAAAAAAGTCTGGTCCTCTGGACATTCAAAAAACAAAACAAAACAAAAAAAAAATGTAGAAACGTTTCGTCTTTCGTCCGAAAGACTTCCTCAGTCTGAGAAGCTGTATTCAGCTCAGTCTTATAAATAGCACCCTCCCACAGTGGATCAACCAGTTGGCTGATGACAGCTGAAACCAGCTGCTCACATGATCAAGGAGGACCATCAGATGGTAGAGATGATCACAGCCACTGAGTCAGCCATCCGCAACAACAAAATTAAAGACTTTGAAGCAGAACAACTCAGAGTCAAAGTTTCAGCCTGTCTCAGTAATGCTAAACCACCACCTTCCAACATCAGTAGAGAAGAGAGGGATGCACTCACCACTCTTAGCAAGGACAAAAACATCATAATTCTCCCAGCAGACAAAGGAAGGTGCACAGTGATTTTGAACCAGAAAGACTATCATGAGAAAGTTATGTCACTCCTTAGTGACGTAACCACTTATGAACCGCTGAAAAGAGATCCAGGAAGTGGTTACAAGAAGAAGTTGATAGATTGAGCAAGACAAGGCTATTGACCGTATTCTGTACCACAGACTGTACCCAGGGGAGGCCACGCCCAGTCTGTATGGTTTACCCAAAATCCACAAACAGGGTGTACCTTTAAGACCAATTGTTAGCATGATTAACTCGGTCACTTACAATGTTTCCAAATATCTGGCATCTGTACTCATCCCTTTAGTTGGCAGCTCAGAACACCACATACAGAACATCATGGACTTTGTGGATAAGGTGAGGGATGTCATCATGGAGACTGATGAAACTGCTTCTTCTTTCGGCTTTTCCCTTTTCAGGGGTCGCCACAGCGAGTCATCTCCTCCACCTCACTCTGTCCTCTGCATCCTCTGTCCTCACTCCAACTACCTCCATGTCCTCTCTAACTGCATCCATATGTCTCCTCTTTGTCTTTTTCCTGGCAGCTGCATTTCTAACATCCTTCTACCAATATACCCACTGTCCCTCCTCTGGACATGTCCAAACCACTGTCCCTCCTCTGGACATGTCCAAACCATCTCAGTGTGTCCTCCCTAACTTTATCTCCCAGTTGTTCAACATGTGCTGTACCTCTGATGATCTCATTCCTGATCTTATCCATCCTTGTCACTCCTAAGGAGAACCTCAGCATCTTCATTTCTGCTACTTCCAGTTCTGTCTCCTGTCTTTTTGTCCATGTCTCTGTCTCCTGTCTTTTTGTCCATGTCTCTGTCTCCAGACCATACAACATAGCTGGTCTCACCACTGTCTTGTAAACTTTTCCTTTGACCTTTGACCTTTGCTGACACCTTTTTGTCACAAATCACTCCTGAAACTTTTCTCCATCACTCCATCCTGCCTGGACTCTCTTCTTCACCTCTTTACCACATTCCCCATTTTCCTGGACAGTGGACCCCAAGTACTTGAAGTCCTGCACCTTTGTGACCTCTGACCCTTGTAGCCTCACTGTTCCACTGGCCTCCCTCTCATTCACACACATGTACTCTGTCTTACTACGGCTGACTTTCATTCCTCTTCTTTCAAGTGAATACCTCCACCTCTCCAAGTTCTCTTCCACCTGTTCCCTGTTCTCACCACAGATCACAATGTCATCTGCAAACATCATAGTCCATGGGGATTCCTGCCTGACCTCATCTGTTAGTCGGTCCATCACCAGAGCAAACAAGAAGGGGCTCAGAGCTGATCCTTGATGCACTCCCACCTCCACCTTGAAGCTATCTGTCACTCCTACAGCACATCTCACCACTGTCCTGCTGTCCTCATACATGTCCTGCTGTCTTCATACATGTCCTGTACCAGTCTAACATACTTTTCTGCCACTCCAGATTTCCTCATGCAATACCACACCTCCTCTCTTGGCACCCTGTCATATGCTTTTTCTAAATCCACAAACACACAATGGAGTTCTTTCTGACCCTCTCTGTACTTCTCTATCAACATCCTCAAAGCAAAGATGGCATCTGTGGTGCTCTTTCTTGGCATGAAACCATACTGCTGCTCACAGATAGTCACCTCTTGTCTAAGTCTTGCTTCCACAACTCTCTCCCAGATCTTCATTGTGTGGCTCATCAACTTAATTCCCCTGTAGTTGCTACAACTCTGTACATCACCCTTGTTCTTAAAAATGGGAACCAGCACACTTCTTCTCCATTCTTCAGGCATTTTCTCACCCTCAAATATTCCATTAAATATTTGAGTCAAAAACCTCACTGCCATCTCTCCGAGACATTTCCAAACCTCCACTGGTATGTCATCAGGTCCTACTGCCTTCCCCTTCTTCATTCTTTTCAGAGCTTTCCGGACTTCACCCTCACTAATCTTTCCCACTTCCTGGTCCACCGTTTCTATTACCTCCACTCTTCTTTCTCTTTCATTCTCTTCATTCATTAGCTCCTCAAAGTAATCCTTCCATCTTCCCATCACACACTCCTCACTTGTTAGAACATTCCCATTCCCATCTTTAATAAGCCTAACCTGCTGCACATCCTTTCCAGCCTGATCCCTCTGTCTTGCCAATCGGTACAAGTCCTTCTCGCCCTCTTTAGTGTCCAGTCTCCCATACAACTCATTGTACGCCCTCTGCTTTGCCTTAGCTACTTCCCTCTTTGCTCTATGTCCCATCTCCTTATATTCCTGTCTCCTCTCTTCAGTCCTCTCACTGTCATATTTCTTCTTGGCTAATCTCTTTCTTTGAATGGCATCCTGCACTTCACTATTCCACCACCAGGTTTCCTTATCATCCATTCTCTGTCCAGATGACACACCAAGTACCTTCCTACCTGTCTCTCTAATTACTGTTGCTGTAGTAGCCCAGTCACTTGGAAGCTCTTTCTTACCACCCAGAGCCTTTAACAGCTCCTCTCTGAATTTTTCATAAGATTCTTCCTTCTTTAGTCTCTTTTGATGTCACATCACTCTTTACTTCCTGTTGATGAAGCAGTAGAGGTGGTCTGTTAAAGGTTAAAATCAGACACCACTCTGAGCAACAGGACCACGCTTTCCACAGAGCAACTGTGTCAACTCTTGAAACTGTGCCTGCAGTCAACCTACTTCACATATGGGGAGCAATATTATAGGCAGAAACATGGGTGTGCTATGGGGTCTCCAGTTTCTCCTATTGTTGCCAACCTGTACATGGAGGAGGTAGAAAAGAGAGCCTTGACGTCCTTTTCAGGGAGACCACCAAGTCATTGGTTCAGGTATGTTGATGACACCTGGGTTAAAATTAAATCTCAGGAAGTCCAACATTTCACTGATCACATCAACTCTGTGGATAAATATATCAAGTTCACACGAGAAGATGTAAAAAATGGCAGGTTGGCTTTCTTGGACTGTGAGGTCTCAGTTTCTGATAGAGGAAATTTGCAAACTGAGGTGTACCGCAAACCCACCCACACAGACCAGTATTTACAGTTTGACTCCCATCACCCTCTGGAGCACAAGTTAGGAGTCATCAGGACTCTGTACCACAGAGCAGACAGCGTCCCCACTAACTCAGCAGCCAGACAGAAGAGAAATCACACACAAAACAGGCTCTAGAGAAATGTGGATATCCTAACTGGGCCTTCCTGAAAGAAGAAACCCAAACAGGACTCCAGCAGCCATCAGGTGAAAAGAAGGAACCCAGACCCAGACCAGTGGTCATTCCAGATGTTGCAGGAGTTTCAGAGACATTGAGACGTTTATTTTCTAAACACAACGTCCCAGTGGCTTTTAAACCCCAAAATACATTAAAGACTGGTTCATCCCAAAGATCCAGTCCCCCGGCACAAACAGAGTAATATTGTGTATGTTGTTCAGTGTCAGGAGGGTGATCAGTCTTATATCAGGGAAACTAAACAGCCACTGGCCAAAAGGATGGACCAGCACAGAAGATCAACATCATCAGGTCAGGACTCTGCAGTCTACACTCATCTCCAGGTCAGAGGTCACTCTTTCAGGGATGAAGATGTTCACATCCTTGATAGAGAGGAACGATGGTTTGAGAGAGGAGTAAAGGAGGCCATCTTTGTGAAAAGAAACCGTCCATCATTAAACAGAGGTGGAGGCCTCCGGGTTCAACTGTCCCCCTCTTACAATGCTGTTATTGCTAGTATCACTCAGCCCTCTGTGAATAGCAAACAACCATCAGGGTGCTAACGATCCATCGTTAGGCTGATGGTCCTCCTTGATCATGTGAGCAGCTGGTTTCAGGCTGTCATCAGCCAACTGGTTGATCCACTGTGAGAGGGTGCTATTTATAAGACTGAGCTGAATACAGCAGCTCAGACTGAGGAAGTCTTTCGGACGAAAGACGAAAAGTTTCTACAATTTTATTTTATTTTTTTGAATGTCCAGAGGACCAGATTTAGCTTTTTTAGATTTTTCTACCTGGATTATTGAGCAGCATCAGGGTGTTTTGAAGTTTAATAATTAAATTATCACCATCTTTGTGTTAGAATAATTTATAAATCACATTTAAGCACATTTCTAGGCGCAGCCAAGGTGTTGAGAGGATCCGTTTTGGTGGCCTTAGAATCGCTTCTCTGTTTTTTGCAGATGATGTGGTCCTATTGGCTTCATCAGATCGTGATCTACAGCTTTCACTGGAGCGGTTTGCAGCTGAGTGTGATGCGGCCGGGATGAGGATCAGTTCCTCCAAATCCGAGGCCATGGTCTTGAGCCGGAAAAGGGTAGCATGCCCTCTCCGGGTCGGGGAGGAGGTCCTGCCCCAAGTGGAGGAGTTTAAGTATCTCGGGGTCTTGTTCACGAATGAGGGAAAACTGGAGCGTGAGATCGATAGGCGGATAGGTGCAGCGTCCGCAGTGAAGCGGGCGCTGTACCGGTCTGTCGTGGTGAAGAGAGAGCTGAGTCAAAAGGCAAAGCTCTCAATTTACCGATCGATCTACGTTCCCACCCTCATCTATGGTCATGAGCTTTGGGTTATGACCGAAAGAACAAGATCTCGGATACAAGCGGCTGAAATGAGTTTTCTCCGCAGGGTGTCTGGACTCTCCCTTAGAGATAGGGTGAGAAGCTCAGTCATCCGGGAGGGACTCGGAGTAGAGCCGCTGCTTCTCCACATCGAGAGGAGCCAGTTGAGGTGGCTCGGGCATCTGGTTAGGATGCCTCCTGGACGCCTCCCTGGTGAGGTGTTCCGGGCATGTCCCACCGGGAGGAGACCCAGAGGAAGACCCAGGACACGCTGGAGGGACTATGTTTCTCGGCTGGCCTGGGAACGCCTTGGGATTCCCCCAGAGGAGCTGCTCCAAGTGGCTGGGGAGAGGGAAGTCTGGGCCTCCCTACTTAGGTTGCTACCCCCGCGACCCGACCCCGGATAAGCGGACGAAAATGGATGGATGGATGGATGGATGGACATTTAAGCACTGCTTGTACCAATACATTAAAAATAAAAACACACACGTTGTCTCTCAGTGTCAGATGAACAAGCAGCAGCTTCAGCTGCCAGAGACACTGACGTTAAGTTTTCTCACCTGGAAACAGAACAAATGTGGTTTATTGTGGAGACTCACCTGCTGAGTCACAGGTGTTCCTTCTTCCTGCAGTTTTTCTTCTGAGGAGCCTCCTCACATCATCTACGAGATCCGCATGAGAAGAACGGTTCAGGAGAACATCTACACTCTGGACTAGAACCACACACAGACCACTTGTGAACAATGACAGGACCTTTACACAACACAAGTGGACTTGAGCAGAACCAGAACTTCACTCTGAAACCAGCTGTTTGTATAAATGTGTTCTTTTTACGAATGTGTGTTTTAATTGTTATTGTGCTTTTATTATTATTATTATTATTATTATTATTATTATTGTTGTTGTTCTTGTTATTATTATTATCTGTGCAAAGTAGTGCTGGTTTTGTAGTTATCATTAAAAAACTTTGTGCTCTGTCAGTGGTAATGTTGTTGATTTTTTCCCGCGTTATACCAAAGGTAGCTCCGCCCACAACTATCTAAAAGTTGAGACATTGTAGCTTTCAGCTATTTTCTGCTCTTAGCTGGTGTTTAGCTACTTTTAGTTTTTGTTGTACTTTGAGTTTTATGAACGTTCTGTAAAGTCACTAAAGGCTGGGGCAAAGCTCCGCACTCGAGCGAGCGCGGCGCCCCGCTGTGTGAGCGCCGTGCGTGCGCCGCTGCACAAGCCTTTTGAACGCTCGCGCGAACCCGCAAAGCTCTTTTTTTACGACCGCTCACGCTTGTCTGCCCTGCCCTGCTGCCGGACTGTTTTGTATGACACAAATGAATTAAATATCCCTTCTTCATCGCTGATCAGGCCTTTTCTTTTGTTTTTTGCCTAAAGTCAAGTGATCGCTTGAAGCGATCACCATTCACTTCCTCCTCCGATGAGGAGGAATGAATGAACTTGTCACGAGTGAACTAAACTCATGTCCAACGTGGCTGCGCAGGTTCTAAACATTTCCTGGTGTGCTTGTCTGCTGTGTGGGCTGAAGGACCAGCACTCCCTGTTTTAATTTTAATTTTTAGGACTTTTTTATTAACATATAAACACAGAACAAAGCTGCACAGCCCTCTGCCTTTTCTTCTCAGACCCGACCTGTCAATCAAATCATTCATTCAACCTTTATTTAGTCAGGTAAATCTTTTGAACCTCATGGGCTCATTTACGAAAGCGACCTGCTAAAACTAAAGAACAATGAACAGCAGTGATAGAATTTCATTAAACAATAAACAAACAAACAATAAACAATAGAAAACAAAAAGAGAGAAAAAAACAAAAGATTTTTTTTTTTTTTTTTTAACAAAGTATCAAAAAACTAGCAAAACATTATAAGGTAGACGTATAAAATCAAAGACAGGAACAAATCTGCATTGGTTTTTGCCAGGATTCCAACAGATTCTGAAAACCATTTAGAGAAGTCAAGGTCGAGAGCTTCAGATCTTTTTGTAAGATATTCCATGAAGCAGGAGCAGAGTAGGAGAAGGCCCTTTTTCCAAGTTCAGTCCTCACTGACGGAACACTGCAGGTAATCATGTCCTGAGAGCGCACGCTGTAGCTGCACTCACACAAAGACATGTAGGAGGAGATGTATGAGGGCAGCGACCTCAATTTGTCCCGTAGCTAAACGCTCCGCCCTGCTTCTGCTCAAATGACGTCAAGTATTTGGAGCGAAAACGTTGGAGCCACATGCTGCTTCACGCTGAGCTCTGCTGTGAACACCCCACGCACAGCACACTCGCGTGGCGCGGCGCTCGTTCCAGTGCAGAGCTTTGCCTCGCCCTTCAGCCTGGCCCTCGCCTTCCTGCACAGCTCCGCTCAATTCTCATTTCCCTTCACTGCACAGTCTGGGACTTCTCCCATAGACAACGATTTCTCCGGTAGATTTTTGACCGGACCAATCAGAGAACAGAAGGGGCGGAGTTTTTGGCCCCTAACCCACGCCCCCACCTGTCCCAGCGCGCAGCCAGCGAGCATTCGCATGTTCTCATTCAAAGCGATGCAAAGCGATGCAGGACTGTTTTATATGTGACACAAATGTATTAAATTCCCCTTCTTAATCCCTTATCTGGAGTTTTCTTTTGTTTTTTTGCCAAAAGTCAAGTGATCGCTCCCTCCTCCTCCTCTCTCTCCGCTGAGTGCAAAGAATAAGGAAATGACTGAGGTTGTCACGAGAGAATTAAACTCGGGTTTTACGTTGCTGCCCGAGTCCCTGCATATTTTCTGGTCTTCTGGTGTGCTGGACCAGCGCTACATGGTTTTATTTTATTTTATTAGAACGTTTTATTAACATATAAACACAGAATATGCTGCGGCAGTGAGAGAAAATGCAGCAGGAGGCGGAGCAGATGTCAAGTTCACCAGACTACGGGGGAGCAGCCATATATGGCTCTGAGGGGAGGGAGCAGAATGCTTTCCCTGTTCAAAATTTTTCTAAGATCCAATGGTTTTGTTCCTCAGCAGAGGCCACGCCTCCAGCAAGAATCGGTTCTCTATGGAGAAAGTCCAGACCCTAGTATGAAGCGAAGTGAAGGACAAGGGTCTGGTTTTAACCAGGCTAAAAGTCTTTTGACGTTCACAATGAACCTTCAGAACCTTCAGAGAAACAGCTCACTACATAACATGTATTACTGTCATTATTTATAGTTATATTTACATTATTAGTATGCTGCTGAAGATTCTCAGTCATCCAGGACATGATAAAATCAAAAAAGGTTCAATACAGAAACAACTGGACTTTATTTGTAACAGAACATGTTTCGCTCTTCATCCGAGGAGCTTTCTCAATTCAAAGAGCAGAGAGTGTGAGGTTCAGGTTTTAAAGGCTGAGATAAGATACACACATACCTATGTAGATTGACAAATCACACCTCACACCTTAACAGTAGGTGTTTCTTAAGGTCTTTGTTAGTCTAATTCACAGATGAGGCTCCTCTGTTCCCATCAGGTGTGAAAATCATCTGGGAATCAGTCCTAAAGCTGCATTATACATTTTTGAAAGTTGGAATCTCAGACCTCTGTTAAGAGAAGGTTTTTCTCTCTTAACATGAACAGCTTCCTTCACCCCGCTCTCCAACCATCTGTGTTCTCTGTACAAAATGTGCACATTCTGGTCCTCAAATGAGTGACCCTGAAAATTTTTCACAGGGTCCAGTTACATCCAACCAAAGGTGGGCACCAGACCGCTAGGGAGCGCTAAAGTGCTAATCCGCTTATAGCGGACCTAAACAATTTGTCAGCGTTACAGCGGGTTGACTAACTTTTATAATTCATAAGCGGATTTGCGCTATTTTTATTTAAAATGCAGTACCGCTAATAACTAATTATCTATCAGTAAAAACGAAAAAACTTATTTACGAGCTCTTAAATCAACCGGACGACTGCTAACAGACCATATCCTGTCAGCGCCGGATGTGGTCCGTGACAAAAAAGCGTCCCCCTCAGTCTCTTGGCTAGAGAGAGCGCTCTCTCTATAGCAGTTAGCAGCCAGTGTGTTACTCTGCAGCCTTATTGCTTGTTTTCGAAGAGTCAGACGAAGAGTTTTTAACATGGAGGGTGAACTTATGGATGTTTCTCAGCGGCCTACGCGACGCGTCAGCGCCTCATTTGCCCTCTTCAAAATGGCGACGGCCACAGAAGCAAAGGACTTTACAACAAAACACGGTAAAAACAATTATTTCTTTGCTGAGAAAAAATATATTTCTTAGCTGACTTTATAGCACAAGGTTTTTCTGAGCTTAACCGGTTCACGAAATGGTCAAATCTGCTGGATTTTAAAAAGTAGTTCGCCATTTGCCCTGTTCAAAATGGCGGCCGGCCACAGAAGCGTAGGACTTTACAACAAAACACGGTAAAAAATAATTATTTCTTTGCTGAGAAAAAATATATTTCTTAGCTGACATTATAGCACAAGGTTTTTCTGAGCTTAACTGTTTCACGAAATGGTCAAATCTGCTGGATTTAAAAAAGTAGTTCGCCATTTGCACGTTAGCGTGTTAGCATTTAGCTTCCGCTAGCATTGCTAATACATAAGCGCTTTTGAAATTGCAGACCTAAATAAATTAAAGGTTCAGTCTGCAGTTTCTGTAGAACATCAGCACTTAGAAAAAATTTCAACAAGCAAAGCATTCTGATCCCTCCCCCTCAGAGCCATATATGACTCTGCCCCCTTGTGGTCTGTTGAAATTTGAATTCAAGCTCTGTTTTTATTGGCTGATTCAAATTCAAGCTCGGTTTTTATTGGCTGGTTACAAACTTTGTTTTTATTGGCTGGAAAATGGCGGGTCACTTTTTCTTTTTAGAAATGCTTATTTACCACCTGGAGAAGCAAGGGGACAATATTTTTTTTTAGTTTTTTCAGAGATTACCTCTCTAACATCAATCTAGTGACAGAGTGAAGAAATATGTTAAAATATATATTGTTTGAAAAGTTACAGACTACATTACAATCTTACATACCCCAGCTTTAATAAGTGCTTTAGAAATAGTGGAACTAATTTTTGGATTAGCGCTGCCCAGCACTGCATCCAACAATAAAATGTAAAATAAAAACAGCAATAGATATTCATGCAACCTTTATTTCTACAGGTTAATCCCATTGAGCCTCGAGGACTCATTTACAAGAGAGACCTGATTTAACAAAGAGTGATGACAACAGTGACAACAATACAGATTTTAAAAAAGTTAAAAGAAGATGTCAAAAAAGTAGCTAAAACAGCTTATTATAAGGCAAATGTTGATAAGAACTAAGAAATACATCAGCTAGATTAAGCACTAATAGCATAACAATACAGCAGCACGAACATCTGCAGGAACATCTGCAGGAACCGGGACACTCAAGTTCCTGGAAGTAGATCTGTGTTTGTTTTTAATCACAGATAAATATGTTTGATCATTGTGCTCATGAAAGCGCCCGAACCTCTTCTAAAAAGACCTTTCGCGTGTTAAGCCTCGGATATAGTTGACGCGTCGCATAGGGCGCGCGGCCAAAGTGACGCAATCGCGAAGTCCCCGCCCCCGCGCTTTGGCCAGCGCGTTGGTTTCGCGCGTGGTCGTGCACCTCCCAGATTTTGAAGCTCCGCAAGCCTAGCGCGCGCACGCCAAATTGATTGACAGGTCGGGTAGGGACCTCACCGACAGCCTTCACGCCAGAGCCTGCAGCTGTCTGCGCCGCTGTGGTCGTGGAAACGGCGTCGCGACGCATGGAGGAATGTTTTTTATGTGAT
>JBBPBX010000107.1:141416-161631 GCA_038048925.1 Garcialebias charrua | reverse complement strand
ACGAGGAGGGGCTGCAGAAGATTCGGGCTCCAATGGTTGTTGAGAGTCTCTGGAAGGAGGGCAGCCATCCGTTAGCAACGTGGATGGAGGTCTGCCCCTGCGAGGAGCCTGGGCCGTAACAACCTGATCATCTGACATAACATGAGCTGGTTTAAGCCTATCAATACAGACAGTCTCAGTACGACCCCCTAAATCTAAAAGGAAATGTTTTGGACCTGGCTGAAGAACCCGAAACGGTCCATCATACACAGGCTGTAGTGGTGTCCTGTGTGCATTGTGTTTGACAAAAACAAATTTAGAGGACTCCAGACTCTTAGGGACAAATGACTGAGGTAAACAATGGTGTACCGGGCCAGGGACACGAACGGAGTCCTCCTGAGACGAAAAATGTTGCAACGGCGGAGCGAACTGTGGTGAGGGTACCTCAGGTAAAAACTCACCGGGGACGCGCACAGGCTGACCGAAAACCAGTTCAGCCGGGGAAGAGTTCAGGTCCTCTTTGGATGCGGTACGTAAACCCAACAAAACCCAGGGAAGACGGTCAATCCAGTTGTCACCGGTCAATGCAGCGCGCAGTGCAGCTTTCAATGACCTGTGAAACCGTTCACACAAACCATTAGCTTGAGGGTTGTAAGCTGTGGTCCTGTGAACGTTCGTCCCCAGGCCCTTGGCCATGGTAGACCAAAGCTCAGAAACAAACTGCGGGCCCCTGTCTGATGTAATGTCTGAAGGGGGGCCAAAACGTGCAACCCAGGTAGACAAAAATGCCCGGGCCACCACTGCAGCCGTTGTGGATGTCAGAGGAACCACCTCAGGCCACCTGGTGGTCCGATCTATCATAGTCAGCAGATGAGTAAAACCTTGTGATGGAGGCAGAGGGCCCACCAGGTCCACGTGCACATGGTCAAACCGCCGACTAGGGATAGGGAAAGGTTCCAAAGGTGCTTTGGTGTGCCTGTCAACCTTAGCACGCTGACATGGGACACACGCTGCTGCCCACTCCTTAACCGCTTTACGCAGACCGGGCCAAACAAACTTTGAGCTGACCAGTTTCACCGATGCTCTAACCCCTGGGTGAGAAAGGGAATGCAAGGAGTCAAAAACGCGGCGTTGCCATGAAACTGGAACCAGGGGGCGGGGCCTGCCAGTAGAAACGTCACAGAGCAGGAGAGGACCTCCGTCATCCACCTGCCGTTCCTCCAACTCGAGGCCCGTGGGCCCGGACTGGAGCTCGAGTATTTCTGCGTCGCTACGTTGGTCCGCAGCCATGGCAGAAAAATCGATGCCCACGTACACGGGGGAGATCAGCACCCGGGAGAGACAGTCGGCCACCACGTTGGACTTTCCAGCCACATGCTGAATGTCTGTAGTAAATTCAGACACCGCTGCGAGGTGGCGTTGCTGGCGGGCAGACCAGGGGTCAGAAATTTTCGACATAGCAAACACCAAGGGTTTGTGGTCAACGTATGCAGTGAACTGGCGGCCTTCCAGGAAAAACCTGAAATGGCGTGTAGCTAGGTAAAGCGCCAGCAACTCCCTGTCGAAAACACTGTATTTAAGCTCATTGTCCCGCAGCGTACGGCTGTAAAATGCAAGCGGCTGCCAAACTCCTGACACCTGCTGTTCTAACACAGCCCCCACCGCAACATCAGAAGCGTCTGTTGTCAAAGCTATTTGTGCCGCCGGGGATGGGTGGGCCAGAAGGGCAGCAGTGGCCAGTGCAGCTTTAGCATCACCAAATGCCTGTAGGCGTTCTGGTGTCCAGTCAACACTGTCGTTGGGCTTTTTCTTTTTCAGCGCTCCATAGAGCGGGCGCAGCAGTTGTGCTGCCCTGGGGAGGAACCGGTTATAGAAATTAACCATTCCCAAAAATTCTTGTAGCGCTTTAACAGACTGGGGTTGTGGAAAATCTGACACCGCCTGCACTTTGTTTGGTAACGGGACAGCACCACTGGCAGAAATGCGGTGGCCCAAAAAATCAATGACTGGCAGCCCAAACTGGCATTTTGCTGTATTTACAATCAGGCCATGTGCTGCTAGGCGCTGAAAAACCTCACGGAGGTGGGACATGTGCTGGTCAGCTGAGCTGCTAGCCACCAGGATGTCGTCCAGATACACAAATACGAATGACAGACCCCTTAGGACTGAATCCATCAACCGCTGAAATGTTTGTGCTGCACCTTTAAGACCAAAAGGCATGCGCAAAAACTCAAACAGGCCGAAAGGCGTGATCACAGCGGTCTTAGGGACATCCTCCACATGCACAGGAACCTGGTGGTACCCGCGTACTAAATCTACTTTAGAAAAAATGGAGGTCCCAGCCAGGTGCACTGAAAAATCCTGGATGTGGGGGATGGGGTAACGATCGTTCTCCGTGATGTTATTAAGGCGGCGGAAATCCCCACATGGTCGCCATTTGCCGTCTGCTTTGGGCACCATGTGCAGGGGGGAGGCCCACGGGCTGTTTGAGCGCTGCACGATGCCTAAATGCTCCATGTTAGCAAACTCTTCCTGTGCTATTGCTAGCTTAGTAGCATCGAGGCGGCGTGCACGTGCGAACACCGGGGGGCCTGTTGTGGGAATATAATGTTCAACCCCATGCTTTGTGTTTGTGTTGGCAAAGTTAGGAACAGTCAGCGAGGGAAACTCAGACAATAAACGCTGAAACACATTACCCGAAGCTAAAAAGTTAGCGTGCATTAAAGGCCCAGCTCCTCGCGTCTCACAAGGCAGTGACGAGAACGACACAGCGTCTATTAAACGCCTGTTAGCCATATCAACCAGGAGCCCGTGAGCACAAAGAAAATCAGCCCCTAAAATAGGGACTGAGCTAGCAGCTACCACAAAGTTCCACTGGAAGTCTCGTTCATGGAAACGAACAGTCACCAACCTTTCACCAAACGTCCTGATGGGTGAGCCGTTAGCCGCGGTTAGCTGCGGCCCGCAGCCTTCAGCCAACGTGTCGGAGCCAGACGGGGGAACAAGGCTCTTCTGCGAACCAGAGTCCACCAGGAACCGCCTCCCCGACCTCGAGTCTTCGATGAAAAGCAGCCTTTCCTTGTCGCCAACGGCCGCGGCTGCTAGCGTGCGTTGGCGTTGTCGTTTCCCTGAGGCTTGTAGCTGCACGGCGGAACACACCGTCGTGCTTTGGCGCCAAAACGTTGGTGGAAGAAACAAAAGGTGGCTCCTGTCCGCCTGCGGGTAGCGACCCCTGCTACCACCGATGGCTCGTCCGGCGCTGAGGGCGTTGCTTGAAACTCGGGCGCTGCTGGAGATCCGTGGGCCGCCATCTGGACTTCGAAGGTCCTTGTCGTTAGAAGAATGCGGTCAGCTTCTCCGGCCAGCGCGCGGTAATTCTTCTGCTGCAGAAGCGGGGAGTTTGCCAGGACATTACGCACTGGTGCTGGAAACTTGCGGAGGAGAAGGTGGCGGAAAAGGAACTCGCAGTCGCCTGAGCCCCGCAAGGCTAACATGCCTTCCACTAGCTCCAGAGCTGTGCCATCGCCCAAACCGGGGAAGGAAAACAGTTTCTCCGCGCGCTCCGCGTCTGAAAGCGTATAACGCTGCAGAAGGAGCTCCTTGATTGCGGCGTATTTCCCTTGTGCAGGAGGGTCCTCGAGCAGGCTCATTACCCGCTGGGCTGACCGTGGGTCCAGCGCCGCGACCACATGGTGGTATTTGGTGTCGTCTGAAGAAATCCCGCGAAGGACGAACTGCGATTCGACGTGAGCAAACCACGCCGGAGCGGCGTTCAGCCAGAAGTCCGGCATCCTGGCGGACACCGCAAAAGCGAGCGAGGCCGCCTGTGGGGGTTCCACCACAGGGGACAGCTGAAGGGAGCTGGCTGTAGCTTCCTGCGTCGACATATTCAGCTCACGAGGGTCACCAATTGTAGGAGGTGGTGAAGAGACGACACGGGAGACGGGATGCAGGTCTTCACTTTATTCACTCCTACTTTCAACTGGCGGGAAAACCACCCAACACCGCCTTATATACCAACATAACATCCGGTCCTCTGGACCTTTCACAATAAAAGCATCCTTAACACCTTGGGTCCACTGGGTGTGAGTAGAGCCCCCTAGTGGTCCACCACAGCATCCCTTTTCAGATGTGAATTCAACCATGGATTGATTGCACTCACATTGCACTCAAATCCAACACTTATTAACATTCTAACATAACACAGACCAAAAAACATGCTTGTTAGGCTGATTGGTGACTCTAAATTGACCCTAGGTGTGAGAGTGGATGGTTGTTTGGTGTGAGTGAGACAGGTCCCTCTTGTAAATGAGTCCCCATGACTCAACGAGGCTAGCCTGTATAAATAAAGGTTGAATGAATGAATGAATGAATGAATTCTTAATCCATTTAAAGTTCTCTGTGTCTTTTAAAATGTCTAAATGTCTCTAGTTTTCAGTATTATATAATTTCTGTTTATGTTCTCTTTCATTCCATTATGAGGGAATGTCACAGTTTGAAGAATTATTCAATAGGTTAGTTAGGCAATAACAACAGAGCTAATAATTGTAATAACTGTACACATTCTCAGTCTTAAAAATGATTTAATAATCTCTTTTTACTGATAATACTGATAAATCTGTTGTTTGTTTAGGAACTTCCTGCAGTCTGTCCAGAAAGTCTCCACTGGAGGAGCGTTCTGCTGAGCAAGAGGCACAACATAATTTCACAACTCCATGTACAGTATGTCCATGAAGAAACAAATAGAGAGAGGGCTGCAGATACCAGGACATCCCACCAGCTGTTCTGTCTGAGGATCCTGCTGCTGGTGGTGGAACCAGGTTAGCCCATCAGTGGGAGTTCAGTAACATGACTGCAGCATCAGACACTGGACAATATTATATGTATAATAATAATAATATATGTTGGTGAGTCCATGTTGGCTCTAATCTGCCCTGTGAGAAATTCATAGTAAATGTAACAAAAAGGAAAAAGTTCATAGCATTAAATTCAAACAGAAGTTCAAATTATTTCATCCTGAAATAACTCTGGCTAACTACTGTAGCTTTTTTATAACATGGAGTTAAACTCAAAGTAGTCTCCTCAGATAAATAGTGTTACCATTATTTTTATATTAAAGTTTCTGTTAACTTATTATTTTTATATTTGATTGTTTTTTGTTCAGTGCCCTGAGACAACTTCTGTTGTGACTTGGAGCTATACAGTATAAATAAACTGAACTGAATTGACATGTCGTTTTTTAACCCCGCCTACTAAAAGAATCGGAATCGAGAACCGAAAAGAATCGGAATCGAAACGAAGAATCGGAACCGGAATCGCTCAAATTCAAACGATGCCCAACCCTACTGGTCGGCTGCTTTCATTTTCATCTTCCGTGCATTTTATCGTATTTCCAAAATACTGTACCGTAATTTTATTTGACACTTCTTGCAAACAACCATTCTCTTGTTAAGCTCTGTCTTCCCCAGAACATAGTAGGATCTAAAATGATTTTTAAAGATGAAGGAGCAAGTTGAAACGTGCGGTCTCCCTCCTCCCTCCTTGCTAGCAGGCTCCATTTGGGAGCTGCCTGGCTAACTAGCTTGCTGTACGGTGGCCCTACATGGCCAAAATTCTACAGCGGCCGAAGGACACAGGAGCGAAAAAAAAAAAAAAAAACTTTTAAAATAGATTTTGGGGCTTTTAGAATTGATTCTGAATCGCCAGGACTAAAAATCTCGATTCTTTAAAAAATCAAGTTTTTATTGCATCCCTAATTGCTACACACTGAAACCTTTTTGTCCACAACTCTTCCACTCACTAACTACACAATTCTGTATGAGGGACAACCGTGGCACGACCTACGTCGTCGTACCTGGGAGCGAGAGCAGGTGGGGGGAGGGGTGTCAAAATCACAGGATGTGATTTTTTCCACTTTGCAAATGCTAAATTTGAGTTAGGATGACATTTTTGACTTGTGAAAATTTCTCAACACGCTTATTTTATGCTTTTCATTAGACTACTATTAGCTTAAAAACACTTTTCATTTCTCCTTTAAGTTGTTTACGGCTTGGTGGGGGAACAGCGTGCTGGAATTACTCTGACTGATGAAGCCCTCTGGAGTGAGGGTGAAACGTTTCTACTAAAAAAAGAAACTGTCCAGATGACCTGATTGAGAATTATCGGATTTGATAAATGGATTATTGAGCATGAACTTTCTTGTCTTGAACCACTTTGGCTGTGGCTGCCTGCCTGGGAGGAGTCGACGAGGGACAGGACGGCCTCCAGAAACCATCTTGGCTCCAGCAAACTGGTTGGTCCACTTAAGTTTACTTGGTGGGGGAACACTGGAACTACTCTGACTGATGAAGCCCTCTGGAGTGAGGGTGAAACGTTTCTACTAAAAAAGAAACTGTCCAGATGACTTGATGGAGAATTATCGGATAAATAATGAATCTTCACCATAGTCATGGAGTTCCTCAAGGTTCAATACTTGGAACAATTCTATTTACTTTATGTATGCTTCCATTTGGTAATGCTATTAAACAGCATGGGATAATTTTTCATTGTTATGCTGATGATACACAGTTATATTTTTCCATTAAACCCAATGAATCCAATCAGCTACTTAGACTACAAGCATGTCTTAAAGACAAAAACTTGGATGACCATACTTTTTCTGCTTTTGAATACAGAAAAGCCTAGGGTTTTGGTTTTTTGGATCTGAGCATCTTAGGAATATTTGTTCCCATCTTTCTCCCTCCTTAGATGGCATTAATCTGGCCTCCAGTTCTAATGTTAAAAATCTTGGTGTTATTTTTGATCAGGACATGTCTTTTATCCCCCACATTAAAAACGTTACTAGAACTGCCTTCTTCCACCTGCGTAATATCACTAAAATTAGAAACATCTTATTAAAAAAATTATGCGGAAAAACTGGTTCATGCATTTGTCACGTCTAGACTGGACTATTGCAATGGTTTGTTGTCTGGGTGTCCAAATACTTCTTTAAAAAATCTTAAATAGATCCAAAATGCTGCTGCCAGAGTCTTAACTGGAGTTAGTAGGAGACATCATATCTCTCCAGTTTTAGTTTCTCTCCACTGGCTCCCTGTCAAATCCAGAATTGAATTCAAAATCCTACTTCTAACCTACACAGCTTTCAACAACCTAGCGCCATCTTATATTACAGATCTTCTGTATATTTTTTTCCCAACAGAGCACTTTGCTCTCAGGCTGCAGGTTTACTTGTGGTTCCTAGAATTTTCAAAACCAGAATGGGAGGCAGATCTTTCAGTTCTCAGGCTCCTCTTGTGGAACCAACTTCAAATCTCTGTCCATGAGGCTGACACGTTGTCCAGTTTTAAAACTCGGCTCAAGACTTTCCTTTATGATAAATCCTATAGTTCCTATCATCATTAACCTCACGCAGACTCTTCCACTGGTACATTTTCATCTTTAAATCACTTCTTGGTCTGCTGCCCTCATACATCTCCTCCTACATGTCTTTGCGTGAGTGCAGCTACAGTGTGCGCTCTCAGGACATGATTACCTGCAGTGTTCCGTCAGTGAGGACTGAACTTGGAAAAAGGGCCTTCTCCTATTCTGCTCCTGCTTCATGGAATATCTTACAAAAAGATCTGAAGCTCTCGACCTTGACTTCTCTAAATGGTTTTCAGAATCTGTTGGAATCCTGGCAAAAACCAATGCAGATTTGTTCCTGTCTTTGATTTTATACGTCTACCTTATAATGTTTTGCTAGTTTTTTGATACTTTGTTAAAAAAAAAAAAAAAAAATCTTTTGTTTTTTTCTCTCTTTTTGTTTTCTATTGTTTATTGTTTGTTTGTTTATTGTTTAATGAAATTCTATCACTGCTGTTCATTGTTCTTTAGTTTTAGCAGGTCGCTTTCGTAAATGAGCCCATGAGGTTCAAAAGATTTACCTGACTAAATAAAGGTTGAATGAATGAATGAATAGTTAAGGTTGGTTTATGCTTTTTTAAGCTTAGACTACCATACTGGAGGACAAATTGTCCTAATTTCCTTAAATGATTTGCTAAAACTAAATAGTTTTCATTTGATACTACTGTATTTCTATCAACATGTGATTCTTGACCTGCCATTGTGTATCTGCTCCTCTCAAACCCAGACGGTCGAAGCAGATGGCCGCTTGTCCTGAACCTGGTTCTGCTAAATGTTTCTTCTTCATGAGGGAGGTTTTCCTTTCCACTGTCACCTTCATGCTTGCTCAAGATGAGAGTTCTGTGATGAGTTAAACTCAAAGCAGTCTGCTCCTCAGATAAATAATGTTAATTATTTTATATGTGCATGTTTCTGTTCAGTGCCCTGAGTTGACTTATGTTGACTTGGCACTATATAAATAAACTGAACTAAATAATGCTCCTCAACCTTCTGCCTGAGCGGAGCATGGCAAAAAGTGTGTGCTGGGTGAGTGGTGTCCTTCATGATGCAGGTGGCTCTCTTCCTGCATCTGGAAGTGTAGACATCTGTGATGGTGGGGAGGCTGACTCCAAGTCTTCTGTGCAGCCTACGTCAGCTACTATCCAATCAAATTCCAGCTCATTATGAGTAAAACTGTTGGGAGTTGTAGCCAGGTTTGTTTCCATGGTCAATTGGCTGAGGCCATCTTGAATTTGGTCAGTTTCAATCTCTAATCAGTTGTTGACACCTCCATTAATAACTTTCTGGGTTTCCATTAAATCTATTCAGTGGTTGACGAGATCTTTTGCTAACAGACAACTCAGGTATAATAACTGGCTGCTAGACTTCCTGACCGGGAGACCACAGACAGTATGGATCGGGAGTAACACATCTAGCACCATCACATTGAACACAGGGGCCCCACAAGGATGTGTGCTGAGCCCCCTTCTATTCACCCTGCTAACACACGACTGCACACCATCGTACAGCTCCAACCACTTCATCAAGTTTGCGGACGACACAACAGTGGTAGGTCTCATCAGCAACAACGATGAGACGGACTACAGGAACGAGGTGAGCCGCTTGGCCTTGTGGTGCGGACACAACAATCTCACTCTCAACGTGGAGAAGACAAAGGAGATTGTCGTGGACTTCAGGAAGAGGGATGCACAACATGCCCCTCTGACCATCAACAGCACCGCAGTGGAGAGAGTGGACAGCACCAAGTTCCTGGGAGTGCACGTCTCAAAGGACCTGTCCTGGAGCAGGAACACTGCAGCACTGGCCAAGAAGGCTCACCAGCGCCTCTACTTTCTCCGCAAGCTGAAAAGGGCTGGAGCTTCAACCTCCATCATGTGCACCTTCTACAGGGGAGCCATAGAAAGTGTCCTGACAAGCTGCATCACGGTGTGGTTTGGTGCATGCACTGCATCCTGCCGCAAGAGCCTCCAGCGCATCGTGAAAGCAGCTGAGAAGATCGTCGGCACCTCCTTGCCCTCACTGCAGGACTTACACAGCAAACGCCTCACTCGGAAAGCCCTCTGCATGGCAGGTGATCCCACACACCCACTACACAGCCGCTTTAGACTGCTGCCATCAGGGAGGAGACTGAGGAGTCTCCAGGCTCGAACCAGCAGACTGAGAGACAGCTCTGTTCATCAGGCAGTCAGGATGCTAAACACTCTGCCTGCTCTGCCTCCCCTCCCATTTGAACTGCCTTAACACAAAAAACTTTCTCACACATTACCACTCAACACAAAGTTTTTAACACTGGACTCTGTGTCATCAAACGGGTTATTCACTAAACTCTCGGTCATGTGCTCATTCAGTTTGCACTACTTCTCATATTTGCACTAATGTTTGTATTACATTACTGCCTATAGTCATACTACTGTTTACATTCACTGTTTACATTTATTAATACTGTTTACATTTATTACTACTGCTTTACATTTATTATTACTGTTTACATTTACACTACTTTTATCTACACTACTGCAGATACATATACAGCATTCTCTGACTAGCCTTATCTAAGGATGCCAAATGTGCCTTACTTCATATGCCACTTTGCCTCTATACCAACATCAACTACCTCATACATATACTGTGTACATTAACTTATATGCTGCTGTGCCACTCTTTGCAAATGTCAACGCTAGAAACTTCAGTTTATTTTATAGATATACGTTTTATACTTTTTATACTACTATGCAAAAACTCAGGACAGTATTACACTTTTATTATTTCATTTTATGCTTATGTTCATTGGGTGTTTGGTGTTTCAGTGTTGGTGTAAATTTTCATACTTTTATACTATTATGAAAAAACTCAGGACAGTGTTACACTTTTTTACTATTTTATGCTTATGTTTATTAAATGTTTTAGTGTTTAGTGTTTAGATGGTTACTGTTGCACCGAGGGACTGAGAGAAACGCAATTTCGGTCCTGTGTATGTCCTGTACATATTGCAGTTCTGACAATAAAGTTGACTTTGACTTTGAAGAAGCAATGTGAGCATAAGTGACAATGAAAAACTGTCCACTCTTAAATATTGACAGTCTTTATTTTCAAAAGACTAAGAAATGTTTAATATACATTTTTTTCTTACAATTTAACATCTATCTCTTCTTTATCTTTCATAACATTTAGGAGATACTCTGACAAGTAAAAATCTGGTGTACTGTTATGGCCCCTTTTAGAGACATTTAAAAACGGCTGCGCTCTATTTACACACTTTTAAATTCTTTTCAGTCACTCTTTCATCGGAAAGTGAGTCCTTTCTATTTCTGTGGGCCAAAGGCAGGTGGAAACACTTCACCACCCGTCCGACTCCACGTTGTTCTGCCAATCAAACCTCCAGCAGGCGGAGCGCCCGTCCAGTCAGAAAACACTGCACGCAAAGACATTCACCATCGTCACCAGAAACGTTTCCTCTGACCTCAAAGTTTTCTCCACGTTGAAGACAACTCTTCCAAAGCGACAGTGACACATGCACGGACCCCGCTGAAATGTTTGAGGAAACAAAGGTAATGCCGACCGAAGTTGCCGGAGCTCAGCTCTGTGATTTTAAGGCTTCAGTCCTTGACGTGGTTTGCATAGATGTTTCATCAAATCCTTCAAAGTCAGATTCTTTACATGAAGGTGGAACTTGAAGAAAATGTCATGTAAGATAACTCAATCAGTCAATTTCAAAAGCAAGAGTTTTTTTTTTTAATCAAGTGTTTCTAAATGTCCAGAAAAATGCAGACTTTTATCCCCCATCTTGGCTAAAATATTTAAATGTCTAAAATATGATCTGTATAATAAATTACTTAGTTTTCAAAACCTTATTGTGCATTTCAAAGGAAAATATATTTGGGACAAAATGTCAATTCTGAAAGATTTCATTCTCCAATTACATTAAAATACAGGCATAAGTTACTGTACAGAAGCAAAGAGAGGCAGCGCCACTTTGGAATTGAAAAAGCCAGGTGAAGCAACTCAGACCTGACAAATCAAACAAGATAAACTCGATCGCTCATTGTGCTTCAGGGAATTCGTGCAGACAGATCAGAACGTATCAACATCTCCAGTCTTTTCTTTTTGTAACAATGAAAAGATGCTAATAATATACCAAAGATGGAAAATCATCTCAACCTTCCACCTCCAGGTGAAACAATGAGAACAGGCAGATTAAACGATTCAGTTCATTTACACTCACACAGGCCGTTTAAAGAGGAAAAGGAATGTGCTTTTCAGGACAAGGATGTTGTGAATCTGCCCTCTGTCCTCTTCCACCTACAACTATAACAGCAAAATCCACTGTAGTACCAAATATATATCTTTATACCAAAAATAAGCTAAAAAAAATTACACCTCCTTGACATAAACCCTGTATCAAAACCATTTGAATTCTCTTCTCTGGTTTTATGTGAAATGCTCTGAACATCCACGTTGCCGTTTTCTCTTCAATAACATGTTAAGACCACATCAGGTCTGTGCTGAACTGAAATGTGCAGCACCAATGAGTGGGATGAGTGTGAGGACACTCAAGACATCACCTTCTTCTGGGGTCAGAGCAGGGGGAACACCAGCCACGTACCTTCAGCTCAACACCATTAGCTCTGCACCGACAATGAGTGCACACACGAGGTACGACGTTACCTTTCAACGGCCTAAGTTGAGGAGATGAAACGATAAGAAAATTAAGACTGGTTGTTGTAATGCTGACTGCAGATGTAAAATATGTTTGGGCTTTCGTAAAGAATGACTCCCATGTGTGGGTCACACACAAACACCTGTGTTGTGACTCATCTCCTCGTATTTCTGAGACGAGCTCCTCTCTGAAACTGCTCCTTGACCCAAGCAAGAAGCAAAGTTTCAAAACGTTCACAAACATTCAAGGTGTGTGTTTAAAAACACACAAATCAGCTGCTGTGAATTTTTAACATTAAGTTTCATTTGCATTTCAGTCAATCCTTTCATCTGTGAATAAATGAAGAGTATCCTCCGAAAGGTAAAGATGCTCCAGAACAGGTGCTTTCTATTTGACCAAACATGTTTTCATGTTCATCAGATGGAAATCACCCCCAAAAAGGCACAAATACAATCATGACAAACAATTGGCAAAATCAGACAACTGTATGTTTGTTACGCTGCAAACAGAACCATGACGCAGCTCCAAAAGAGCCAGTAAAGTGTAGATGGGTGGAAGGGAGCAGGTAGAACATTATACTGCTGATGTCCTTACAAACATACAAATAGTTAATAGTGAAGTTACTGTAATATTAAGAAGAGTTTTCCCCCTTCCCCCTCCAACAGCGGACAGTCTGAGGTCCTGAAGGCAGTCTTTAAAGTTTCTCTGACGGTTCTCCCCTTCGTACTGAATAATCCTGGTCCTTTCTGTTCGGATATTTTTATCTGAGGTGAGCAGCGAGCAAAGCCAGGGCCAGGCCCCAGAACGCCAGCGCCACGCTGCCCTTCAGCGACGCCCCGGCACCCCCTGGACTTTTGAGCACCAGATCAACTTTGGGTTTCCTGACGCTCGGTGTGGTGGGGAAGTACATATCCCTGTCACATGATGGGGAGTCGCAGCCGCTGCCACTCTCCTCCTCTCCGCTGCCGTCCTCGTCTGTAGAAATAAAAAAAGAGGATGAATTTGAAAGCTTTTAAAAAGAAACGAATCGTTATGCTTGTTCAGCATCTTCACCCGTTTCAAATGAGATGTCATTGCCGCTGTGTGCTGCTCTGAGCCAGCTTGTCATTTCCTTCAGAACTGAAATCTGCCGGCGGATCACAACATCTGGTTTTGTGATGTCCACCTCCACGTCTGGGTTTGACACCTGATTGGCCAGCCCGTTGCCAATGACAACTGACTCGTACCTGTGGATGATAAAAATCTGTTTGCTCAAACATTCACATCAGTACAGAAGACATGTAGAGTCTACTTATGTGTTGGTCTTACCTGCTTTTTGCTGTACCGTTCCAGCAGTCATCACCAGGTGCGGTCCTCTCGTCTGCACATACAGTTTCTGGCAACGTAGACCAGAACTTCTTGGCATGTTTCAGCTTCTTCTTTACTTCATTTGTCTAAGAGAACACACACAAATACCTGCTTAGGCCACAAGAAAACACCATATCAAAAGTTATCTGCTGTGTTTTTTCATTTTCCGTGTCCTTACCAGTCGATCCAGACTGGTACCAGCAGCAGTTGTGGGTCTGGCCTCTGGACTGTAAGGACGGAAGCGACCGGTAAAGCCCGTTTCTTTCACAGAACGTTTGGATCGGAAGGCAACGCTTGGTTTAGGTGCCCCACATCCTTGGAAAACCTGTTAGGGAGCAGAAAGAACCAGAGCACTGAGTGAAATCAAACCTTTTATTACTGATTTAAACTTCTTCTAAAGCACATGTGTCAAACTCAAGGACCGCGGGCCAGCAAAGCAGAGCACTCTACAGTGCTCTGTAAGAGTTATCACGATAGCTTTGCTGACACCTGGTGCTCACTTCATGAATGTGAAACCTCTCCTGAAAAAAAAGCAACACGGACAAAAGAAACCATGCTGTTTGTTGTTTATCACTAAAGCCCGAGATACACTGAAGCAGACTCCGTATACGCGCGTATACGGACGTATACGCGCGTATACGGAGCCGCTGCTACACTCGGCTTTCGTTCTCGCGTAGATTCTCGTGTTTTCGCTCCAAATTCTAACGTCATTTCCTCCGTACCGTCACTTCCGATCGTCACTTCCGCTAGTTTTTCGCTCCAAACGCTCGCGTTCTCCTTGTTGTAATATGAGCAGCTGAGCACGGAGTGCTTTTCCTGCAGCCCACAGCCCACCACAGCCCACCAGGGAATATATAAAACATCGCGCACCCAGGTAGGACCTGAATTCATTCATTTCATTCATCGAGTGAACGGAGGAAGAAGCGGTTACTTGACTTTAGGCAAAAAAACAAAAGAAAAGGCCCGATCAGCGATAAAAAAGAGGAATTTATTTCATTTGTGTAACATACAAAACAGTCCGGCGCCGGGGAAGTTTAGATCAGACACCGCGCATCGCGTATGCGAATCGCGTATGCGTAGTAAAAAAATACTTTTGCGCGTACTTGCCCTGAGGGGCTACGCGGGGCTACGCTGCATACGGGGCGTACGTACGCTGCGTATTGGCGTATCGTGAGGACGCTCGAGTGTATCTCGCCCTTCAATATAACTTCTTCTTCACGAACTGAAGCCAAATCCCTAAAATCTAAAGTTTTAAATGGCTAAATTCGACGGATGCGTTTGTATCTTTCTCCATTGTATTCAATGTGCGCGTTGGAGCAGAGATCTCGATCTGACGTCACAATCACGTGACCGGAAAAACCCGAATTTACCGTGTAAAAAAACGGCGCTAATTTTAAACTATTTTTGAGAGGAATTTTCATTCATTTAACATTGTTTTAGCAAAAACGATCATAGTTCAATCTTAATATATATATATGTTGTGCCATTTTATGGAAAGTTCAAAGATGATGTCAGGGGAGCTTTAAACTCAAGGCCCCCTCATAGCTCTGCGTTCGGCCGTACGCCGCTCTACGCCGTCCGTGCGCTGTCCGTGCGCAGAGGCACAAGCATACCATGTACGCGCCAAGCTCAAATTTTACGACCACGAACGTAAACGCGTTGTCGCACAATAAACTGCCAGTAGCTGGACTGTTTTGTAGTGACACAAATGTATTAAATTCCCCTTCTTCATCCTTGATCTGGCCTTTTCTTTTGTTTCTTTGCCAAAAGTCAAGTGATCGCTTCCTCCTACGTTGACTCCATGACTGAAATGATGAGGAAATGATTGAATTTGTCACTAGCGAATTGACCTTAACTAATTAGAAATTATCTCATTGTCAATCTAAATTATGAAAAGTCTTGCTCAGTTTTACTCTTAGCCTCTCTTAACCTCTCTATACTCTTAGCTCACAAACCACTCCTTACTGCAGCACAAGCTCTACACAAATAAAATGGAAGAAACTGGTTGACTCCACATTATCATCTAAATTATTAGGATTTTTTGTAGCTTTGTAAAGTTTTAAAGTTGTGTAATTTTTATTAATAAAAATTACAAAACTACGACAGGCATTAACAATCTGCTCACAGACTCATGTTCGTGCTGCTGTTCGGCATATTGTTTTTGTACTACTAGTGCTTAGTGTGTATTTAATTAATTAACAAAGTCCATGCTCAGTGTCATTTTTAGTTATCATTTTTCTTAGTTCATAGCTTGGATTTTATTACAGTTTTTCTTTTACATTTTATTGCTGGATGTAACTGGGACCCTGTGTACATAATTTAGTTCCACCACATGTGATGCAAACAACAATAAACTCTGAATACTACAAAAAAAGAGCAATAATTTTCCATAAGCCAAGGGATTAGTACCATTTTTTAAGTTTTAAAGAAGTATTTGGCCACTCAGCTAGCAAACCATTGCAATGGTCCAGTCTAGACGTGACAAATGCATGAACCAGTTTTTCTGCATAATTTTTAGATGTTTCTAATTTTAGTGATATTACGCAGGTGGAAGAAGGTGGTTCTAGTAACATTTTTAATGTGGGGGATAAAAGGCATGTCCTGATCAAAAATAACAACAATATTTTTAACAATAGAACTGGAGGCCAGATTAATGGCATCTAAGTAGGGTGAAAGACTGAAAAATTCATTCCTAAGATGCTCAGGTCCAAAGACTAAAACCACAGTCTTGTCTGTGTTCAAAATCAGAAAATTTAGGGTAATCCAGATTTTTATGTCTTTAAAGGTGCAGTCTGCAGTTTCTGTAGTGCAGTCTGTAACTTTTCTAACAATATTTTTTAAACATGTTTCTTCACTCTGTCACTATCTCCTGACAGACTGATGTTAGACAAAGTAATCTCTGAAAAAAACTATATTCCCCTTGCTTCTCCAGGTGTTACTAAAAGCATTTCTAAAAACCACAGTGACCCGCCGTTAACCAGCCAATAAAAACAGAGTTTTTAACCAGCCAATAAAAACAGAGCTTCTCACGCCCCTAACCCACGCCCCCGCCTGTCCCAGCCCCAGCGGCCGCGCACGTTCTCGTTCAAAGGATTGCAAAGCGATGCAGAACTGTTTTGTATGTGACACAAATGTATTAAATTCCCCTTCTTCATCCCTGATCTGGACTTTTCTTTTGTTTTTTTGCCAAAAGTCAAGTGATCGCTTCCTCCTCCGCTGACTCCATGACTGAAAAATGAGGAAATGAATGAATTTGTCACGAGCGAATTAAACTCAGGTTCAGCGTGGTTGCGCGAGGCTCTGCAGATTTCATGGTGTTCTGGTGTGCTGGACCAGCGCTCCATGTTTTTATTTTTTTATTTATGATCTGCAATGTTTTTATGTTTTTCGTGTTGTACTTCATTGTCTGTGTTGCCTGTTGCGTGTTTGTTTGTCCAGCACTTTGGTGTGGACTTGTTCCTGTTTAAAGTGCTTTATAAATAAAATGGTATGGTATGGTATGGTATTTTATTTTTTAGAACGTTTTATTAAAATATAAACAAAGAAATTCACAGCGGCTGCGACAGGACATTCAGTGGAGGCGGAGCTAAGGAAGCTGAGCTGAATTTCAGCGAGAGCAAGGGGGAGCAGAGCCATATATGGCTCTGAGGGGGAGGGACCAGAAACGTGTCTCTGTTCAAAATTTTTCTAAGTAACAGCGTGTTCAAAAAACTACAGACTGCACCTTTAAGTGTGAAAGGCAGTCATAGGCTAAATAAATAATGTAGTAATGTGAGAAATAGCGATCTTGTAATTGATTTCTCGAGGCTCAATGAGAATAACCTGTACCTGTATACATAAATGTTGAATGAATTTCTCATCATAATGTAAGATGGTCCTAGTTGAAATCTGGTTTAAACAGTAGTGGCCTGTATGCATTTATTGACAAAAATGCTACGCCTTAATTCATATTTGTAATGGGTGTTTTTCAGGCTACAACTGGGACATGGTGCGTAAGATGGAGGAGAACTGTAGAGATCTTAAACATCCAGTGACCTTCCCAGTCCGTGCTGCTCTGCTGGCCCAGTCCTTCTCACAGCTGTCATGGCTGCTGCAGCAGTCAGACAGGTGAGTTTGAGCATCATTGTTCAACGTTCACACACTGTTTTAGTTTATGGCTTTGTTTCTTGTTTCTGACTTAAAAATATATTTTATCCACAAAAATAGAACGATACAAACAGAACGAAAACAGAAAAACATACATATATACGTAAACTTGTATTTTATTGCTGAGTATTAACAGTGTAAATCTAAAAGTTTTTGTCATTATTGTAACTAAATTTTGTTAATACTTATTACCGGTATATAGCCTGAAATGCAAAAATTTGTGTATACTAATAATAAACACTTGTTACGTTTCAGGCTACAATTTTTTTTATATAAATACAATTTTCTTGGACATGTTCCCACCTGTCCCTGGAATACTGTAGTTCAGAGTTCAGTCATCACAACTTCTTAGCTGGAGGTGATTTCTGGTGGACTTCCCTGAACAGGAAGAAGACTCAGTTGCTGTTGCTGTCCCAGACTGGAAATAAAACACAGAGAGGTTTAAAAAAATGAGTTAATAAGATTATAATTTTAAATAAAGTAAACTAGATCATAATAATACAATACGCAATACCTCTTCTTGAACAATCATCATTTATTATGAGGTGGTACAATCTCGCAGTCATCATCATCATGTAGCAGGGCTTTAATCTGGTCCAGGGCTTGTTGACAATATCAGTTTGAGCTTTTTCATAAAGTGCTGCTACAACTACAAGTGTTGACGTGATGGATGTCGTAGCGGGGCTCATTAACTTTAAAGCCGGCACATCAACAACAGAATTTGGATGTAGATCCAGAGCTTTAAAAACTCCTACAGCTTGTGTTCTTGCTTTGGACCAATCTGAATGACCTGATAAAGGTTGTTTAAATGCTGCTGTTATCGGCCTTTGCACCAACCAAGCTGCTATTCTGTTGAAGACGCGTTCATGTTCGGATGATGTGGTTTCAAGTTAACAAGTTAGACGTGTTGCCTGCTGCAGATCCAATCTCTGTGAAACAACGTCAATACACAGCTTTAGATTTGTTCACTTGTCTTTTAACAAGAAAGCCATAATGTTCCCAAACAGGAGACCGCAACGAGATGCTAGGCTGCTGTAAGAGACGTGGACAGAGTTAACCTGACACACTTCTACTTTAATTAATTACTTATTCAAGACTTGTTCAAGGTGAGAATAGTAATTCACGGATTCTCTTCTTTTTCAGGATTTAAACAATAAATTGTATGACCAGATAAGAGATGTAAATTACAATGATACGTTATTTATATTTGACCCAGCAGAACTGGAATCATTTATTAACAAATCATTAAATTTAACATCATAACATGTACATTGATTGATCGATCAGATTCCTATAATTTAAAACGTCAGCAGATTTAAATTTTGGACAACAAAAACAAGTAAATAAGATGACATATTACTTATATCAAGGTTCTTTAGCTTAGTTGTTACTGGCAAAGATAAGTTTTAGAGTGAGAAGGAGGAAAAAGGATGAAAGAGAGGGGTTAAGTTATCTTGAAGTGAGTTTTCAACCAGATATGGCACACTCTTCGCTGGACTTCAGGTCTGCTAATGAACATCGACTTTTATCTTTGCGAAGATCATCGGTCCCAGCTCTGGTAAATGGGCCAGCCTTAAATGTGCTTGATTTTTATTTTATTTTATTTTTTTATCCTTTTAGTCTCTACCTTTGTATTTTAATGTTCAGCACTTGGGTAAAAACCTGTTGTTTTTAAATGTGCTTCAGAAATAAATTTGACTTAGATTTAAATTTTATTTATTGTATTTAAAAATAATTCAAGTTGAATTTTGTTTCGTTTCACCCAGGGGAAAAAAAGTTCAAATCAGTCAATAAAAGTATAAAAGGAATTCTTAAAAAAGTTGTCTGGTCCTCTGGACATTCAAAAAAACAAAACAAAAATGTAGAAACGTTTCGTCTTTCGTCCGAAAGACTTCTTCAGTCTGAGGTGCTGTATTCAGCTCAGTCTTATAAATAGCACCTTCTCATAGTGGATCAATCAGTTTGCTGCTGACAGCCAAAACCAGCTGTTCACATGATCAAGGAGGACCATCAGCCTAACGATGGATCATTAGCACCCTGATGGTTGTTTGCTATTCACAGAGGGCTGAGTGATACCATACCATACCATTTTATTTATGGAGCACTTAAAACAGCAACAAGGCCAACCAAAGTGCTGGACAAACAGACAAAAAACAGGCAACACATAAGCAACATACAAAATGAAGTAAAATCAGAATATAGACATAAACGTTGCAGATAATAAATATAACGACTAACCTGTGTGAAGCAAACAGGTTCAAACACAGATCATCTGGTGTTGAAATCTACGGAATAGTAGTGGGTCTTTAAACAGGATTTGAAAACCGAGAGGGTGGGGGCTTGTCTGACAAGCAGAGGTCACTCGTTCCAACTAGCAATAACAGCATTATAAGAGGGGGACAGTTGAACCCGGGTTCAACTGTCCCCCTCTTACAATGCTGTTATTGCTAGTATCACTCAGCCCTCTGTGAATAGCAAACAACCATCAGGGTGCTAATGATCCATCGTTAGGCTGATGGTCCTCCTTGATCATGTGAGCAGCTGGTTTCGGCTGTCATCAGCCAACTGGTTGATCCACTGTGAGAGGGTGCTATTTATAAGACTGAGCTGAATACAGCAGCTCAGACTGAGGAAGTCTTTCGGACGAAAGACGAAACGTTTCTACAATTTTTTTTGTTTTGTTTT
>JBBPBX010000107.1:101140-134698 GCA_038048925.1 Garcialebias charrua | reverse complement strand
TTGGAACTATTTTCATGGTAGTTTCATTTACTTTGTAAACAAACACGCTCCTTTCCGGCAGTTCAGGATAAAGGGCCGTGACAGCCCCTGGTTTACTCCTGAACTAGCTGATCTCCTGCACTGGAGAGATCATCTTTGGGCAGCAGCAAGAAAATCACACTCAGACACTGATTGGTTGAAATTTCGGCAGCTAAGGAATAAATGCACAACTGCCATTAAAGCTGCAAAACGTAACTACTTCTTATCTCAGACCTCCAAAAATCTAAACGATCCTAAAAAATTCTGGAAAACCATTAAATCTCTCTCAGGCACCCCCCAATCATCTGACCTCCCATCACAATTTCTTGTTGACTCTGTTCCTGTGTCAAATAAGCACGAGATCCTGAACTGTTTCAATAAACATTTTGTTGCTTCTAGTTCTTTATTTGATACAGTTACAAACGGAAAATTGGCCACTTTATCTAATAATCAAACTTCAACAAATCAAATCCCTCCTACAAGCCAACCATCTGTTAATCACACCTTCTCTTTTTCTCCATTCTCAGTCAGTGAGGTAAATAAACTGTTAAATGATCTTGATCCTAAAAAATCTGCAGGTCCAGATGAACTTCCACCTTATTTCTTAAGGCTGGCTGCTCATATCATCACAGTCCCTGTGACCCACATCTTTAATCTATCCATAAGCCAAAACACCATTCCGGATGCTTGGAAAACAGCCTTTGTTCTTCCTTTGCTGAAGGGAGGTGACCCCACCTCACTGAACAATTATCGACCGATCTCTAAACTCTGCATCTTAGCCAAGGTTCAAGAAAAACTGATAAACTCTCAGATCAAAAATTATCTGGACTCATTTAACATCTTACCTCTCCATCAATCTGGTTTCAGGAAAAAACACAGCACAACAACTGCTTCTCTGAAGGTTCTGAATGATGTTGTTGAAGCATTGGATGCTAAGGACTATTGTGCTGCACTTTTCTTAGACCTGTCCAAAGCTTTTGACACTGTGGATCATAACATCCTGTGTCATAAGCTCTTAGAAATCGGTTTCTCTGATCACACCATCGGTTGGTTTTCTAACTATCTTTCCAATCGGAGGCAATGTGTTCAACATAACGGTACTTCTTCCAGCTATTTAACAGTTAAAAATGGTGTACCACAAGGCTCAGTTTTAGGACCAACTCTCTTTACAATCTACATAGCTAATGTAGGTCACTGCATCCCTGATGCATCCTTACATTTCTATGCTGATGATACAGTTGTTTATTGCCGAGCTAAAACAGTAGCTAAGGCTTTCCAGTTACTACAATCCGCTTTTGACATCATCCAGTCAGATTTGTTCCGTCTCAAACTTGTCCTAAATGCTGATAAAACAAAAGGGATGTTTTTTTCAAATAGGAAGGCGGTTCCAGCAGATCCTCCTCTGATTTTTTCTTCAAATGGTGTCCCTATTGAGTTTGTTGATTCCTATAAATATCTGGGTATCCTGATCGATTCACATCTCTCTTTTAAACTCCACGTGGAAAACCTAGTGAAGAAATTGAAAGTTAAACTGGGTTTCTTTTTCAGAAACAGATCCTGTCTATCACTGAATGTTAGGAAACGCCTTGTGTCTGTGACTTTCCTTCCCTCCATTGATTACGGTGACATTCTCTACATGAATGCTCCTACAAGCACCCTGCAGATGTTGGATGTGGTCTATCATGGTGCACTAAGATTCATAACTGGTTGTGATTATCGTACCCACCACTGCACCCTGTATTCACTGGTTAACTGGACATCATTAACCTCACGCAGACTCTTCCACTGGTACATTTTCATCTTTAAATCACTTCTTGGTCTACTGCCCTCATACATCTCCTCCTACATGTCTTTGCGTGAGTGCAGCTACAGTGTGCGCTCTCAGGACATGATTACCTGCAGTGTTCCGTCAGTGAGGACTGAACTTGGAAAAAGGGCCTTCTCCTACTCTGCTCCTGCTTCATGGAATATCTTACAAAAAGATCTGAAGCTCTCGGCCCTGACCTCTAAATGGTTTTCAGAATCTGTTGGAATCCTGGCAAAAACCAATGCAGATTTGTTCCTGTCTTTGATTTTATACGTCTACCTTATAATGTTTTGCTAGTTTTTTGATACTTTGTTAAAAAAAAAAAAAAAAAAAAATCTTTTGTTTTTTTTCTCTCTTTTTGTTTTCTATTGTTTATTGTTTGTTTGTTTATTGTTTAATGAAATTCTATCACTGCTGTTCATTGTTCTTTAGTTTTAGCAGGTCGCTTTCGTAAATGAGCCCATGAGGTTCAAAAGATTTACCTGACTAAATAAAGGTTGAATGAATGAATGAATCTGCAGGGTGCTTGTAGGAGCATTCATGTAGAGAATGTCACCGTAATCAATGGAGGGAAGGAAAGTCACGCAAGCTGCCCATGCCACAAGCGCTCATGCAACCCCATACCATCAGTGATGCAGGCTTCTGAACGGAGCGTTGATAACAACTTGGGCTATCCTTGTCCTCTCTGGTCTGGATGACATGGCGTCCCAGTGTTCCATAAAGAACTTCAAATCGTGACTCATCTGACACAGAACAGTCTTCCATTTTGCCACACTCCATTTTAAATGACCCCTGGCCCAGTGCAAACGTCTGAGCTTGTGGAGCTTGCTTAGAAATGGCTTCCTCTTTGCACTGTAGAGTTTCAGCTGGCAACGGCGGATGGCACGGTGGATTGTGTTCACTGACAATGCTTTCTGGAAGTATTCCTGAGCCCATTCTGTTATTTCCTTGACAGTGGCATTCCTGTTTGAGGTGCAGTGACGTTTAAGGGCCCGGAGATCACGAGCATCCAGTAGAGTTTTACGGCCTTGACCCTTACGCACAGCGATTGTTCCAGATTCTCTGAATCTTTTGATGATGTTATGCACGGTTGATGATGATAACTTAAAAGTCTTTGCTATTTTACGCTGGGTAACACCATTCTGGTATTGCTGCACTATCTTTCTGCGCAACAATGGTGGAATTGGTGATCCTCTTACCATCTTGGCTTCTGAGAGACACTGACACTCTGAGAAGCTCTTTTTATACCCAATCATGTTGTCAATTGACCTAATTAGTGTTAATTGGTCTTCCAGCTGTTCGTTATATGCTCAATTTCCTTTTTCCAGCCACTTATTGCTACTTGTCCCAACTTTTTGGGGATTTGTTGACACTGTAAAATTTTGAATCAACATATTTTTCCTTTAAAATGTTACATTTACTCAGATTAAACTTTTGATCTGTCATCTATGTTCTATTACGAATAAAATATTGACATTTGCCATCTCCACATCTTTGCATTCAGTTTTTATTCACAATTTGTTTAGTGTCCCAACTTTTTGGGAATCCGGTTTGTAGCATATCTAGCTACATGTGCTAGAATATTTAGCTACATGTACTAGCATATTTAGCTACATGTACTAGCATATTTAGCTACATGTACTAGCATATTTAGCTACGTTTACCAGCATATTTAGCTACGTCTACTAGCATATTTAGCTACATCCAAGATGGTGTAGTGGCTAGGGAATCAGACTTGGGATCCGAAGGACCCAGGTTCGAACCCCGGCCACGGCACACCTTGGGGTGTCTATGAGTGCACATCTATTTTCCCCAGCTCCCCGGGCGCTGACTATGGCTGCTCACTGCACCACCTGGTGGTGGTTGGGTTAAATGCAGAGGCCAATTTCGTCTGTCAAGTATGGGAAACATACACAGATGACAAAAATGTGACATTTATTTATTATTTTTTTATTTATCTACTAGCATATTTAGCTACGTCTACTAGCATATTTAGCTACGTCTACTAGCATATTTAGTAGCTACGTCTACTAGCATATTTAGCTATGTCTACTAGCATGTTTAGCTACGTCTACTAGCATGTTTAGCTACGTCTATTAGAATATTTAGCTACGTCTTTGACTTGGTTCATCCCATGGTGAAGTGATGATCAACCTGAAAAGCTCTGAGGTGTATCAGTATCTCCACAGTAATAAGGTCAGTGGTGTTTATTTAAAAGAGGTGGGACATGATCTTATTGACCTTAAATCAGACACAGAGTCCAGCCAAGCCTTAAAGTCTCCATCACTGAACTTGTGTTAATTACAGAGAAAATCATGAAACTTAAGATGAACAAATATTATAAAGCTGTGACCTCCATACACTTGAAATCAGACCTGATGTTCTTGTCACTGTTTTCAATCCTTCTGAGGATCCACCGTCTCTTCTCCGGTGGTTTATTGTAGTCCAGACACAAAGTAGGATGCAGGTTTTCCTCCGTCTGTCGTTTGTCAATGAAGTGAAATGAGTTCACATCCAGAGTTCCGGGTGGTCTCTTCAAGTTCACATTTTTCAGACACGTTCTTCTTAATTCATCATCTGTAGACAGGAGATGAAACTACCTCTTTTCACAGGAACTCTTTTTGTTCTGGGTCTGTGTTCAAACTCTGTTGTTGTCGACACTGATTTAGTTTGGTCTGATTGTTCTGCAGCCCTGAACACAACAGGTACCTGAACTCAGCACGGCTGTTTTACTAAACTTTATGGTTGTTAAATAAATGTGAACAAAACAAAACCAGTGTTTTATCTGATAAACTGAATGTAAATTACTTTACAATAAATTGTGGTCCGTGCTCCACCACCATGGTTAACCAATGATTACTGCTACTTCCTGTCTGACAGGAAGTTGTACCTATAATCATTTAGACAGCAGACCCCCAGCAATAAGATGGATAAAACTAAAAATACATGATTTTTAATATTATTGATGTTTTTATACTATAGAAAATGAGAGGGAGCACTTTGAGACACTCCTTCGCCACCACTCAGCTGTATTACTGTAACACTTTGATCAGGGGGTTATGCTGCTGCTCATCTTTTAACCAGCACAACAAACCTAGAGTGCATTTCTTCAGTTTTAGCCTCGCTGCACTGGCTGCACATGTTAGGCATCTTTTTTAATCTTCTTTTATTTGTTTTAAAAATGGTCTTGCCCCACCTCATCTCACTGAGCTGCTACAACCCCCTCACCCCATTCTCTTAGGTCAGCAGACCAGCAGAAAACAAAACGAAAGCTTCAAGGGGATCGAGTTTCTCTGCTGCTGCTCTTACAATGTGCAGCGACCAGACAGGCGTCCTCTGTTTGTTTTTAAATCACTTCCTAAAACTCTTCTCAGCTTTGACGCCACCTGAGACGCTGATTTTTAGTCCAGTCTGAGCTTATTCTAATTTAATTAAAGTAACTGATCTATTGGTTTGTGTTTAATATGACTTAACTTTCAAATGTTTTTATTATGCATCTTGACTAAATAAATAAATTATATATAAATTATATAAAGGAAAATAAGTGAGATTAAAACATTTATGCGGCCGTGGAACAGTGGTAATAGCAGTCGACCCCCGATCGGAAGGTTGGAGGTTCGAATCCCGCATCCGCCCACCATGTGTCGTTGTGTCCCTGGGCAAGACACTTAACCCCAAATTGCTCCCGGTAGGTCTGGATGGCGCCTTGCAAGGCAGGCTACCACTACTGGTGTATGAATGTTTGAATGAATGGGTGGATGGTTGTTATTGTAAAGCGCTTTGGGGCTCCTCACAGGGGGCTGGAAAGCGCTATATAAATAAGCTCCATTTACCATTTACCATTTCTACTTGCAAGAGACTTTATTTTCATTCTCCAGATCAATACAGTGTTAAGAAATAGTAAAACACCACAAGTGACATTTAGTATATAGAATTATTAATGTTTGATAATTTTTTATAAGCAAATTAAAATAAATGTAGCCATCAGAGTCCAATACTGTACAATAACCTGCGCTGGCAACCTAACTCCACAAACAAACAGAAAAACAAACTCACCAGTTGCCACTTTTAGAATAAACAGTCAGCTGAAGGCTTTTATCACAAACAGAGCCACCTAAAAATGGAGAGGATATCAGTCAGGAATGGTAATATAATAATATAAGCATTAGATAAAGGCTAGCATTAGCATGCTAGCTCCAAAAACAAACTCACTATTTGCCACTTTTAGAGTAAACAGTCAGCTGAAGGATTTTTTTCACAAACAGCCATCTAAAATTTGAGAGGCATATCAGTCAGAAATGCAAATAGATATTAGATAAAGTTGCACTTTGGTCCTGTAGGTGTTTAAAGTGCTCTATAAATAAAGCTGGTATGGTATGGTATGGTATAAAGGGTTTTCTATGATTTAAAACTTACCTGAGCAAGCCTGCTTGATTCACTTACCGCACGGCTCATTTTGCAGACCAAAAATAAAATAAAATAAAAATAAATCAATAAACGGCCGGAAACACGCGATCGGTTGGTAGCGCTCACGTTGGACGTGCTCAGGGCGGTGAAAACTGCGCCCAGTATCTTCCCATTGTTTTGTAACGTCGTGGAATAACTGCGCATGTGCCATTTATTACGAGAGTCTATGGATAAGATTCCAACGCCCCCAAAACAGGAAATACGTCACCAATCAGAAAACGTTTTTTGAAACAAAAAATATAACTCACCATTTCTCATAAAATATTTATCCTACACAACTAAAAACATATATGCATATATTTTGAAATATTTTTATTATTTCATTTTTTTTTATTTTTTCAAGTCTTCAATGTAAAATGGTCCAGAAGTTCCAGCCCTAGCGCCCCCTATTTGCCCGCCACACCTGATCATCTGCTGAGAGTACGCGTGGAGTCCGTGCAGCTTACGTACTACGCATAGTACATCCGAGTATGTGGGGGCCTTTACAGTTTTTGTGATAGTAGCTGAGACTGATATCTAACACATACCACAAGAGCTAATAGAACACACACAGGACCGCACAGTCATTTTCAAGATTTGACCAAAACAGACAGTAATTTCTCATTAAAAGATGGTCATAATTTAAACACGATAGGTTATATGTATTTCCCAGGAATTAATAAGATTTGTATTCTGTTGGTGCTGGGGTTTATCTGTTTGGGTCTGAGGGAGCATGAAGTTATGATTTTAAACTGACTTCTGATGTAAGTGTGAATCACTGGTGTTTTACTGAACAAAAACAGGGACTTGGAAAGCTCACTTACATTCTGTACTAAATAATTAAGAGCCTTTACCAAAGTGCAGTTTCATTTTATTCTTAAGTTAAACACATTTTCTCTTTTTCTCTGCAGCTTACTAGAAGATATTGAGTGCCTAACAGTGACAGGAAGTGCCCTGCCATTGGGTAATAGATTGAGCCTGTCAGATTAGAGACAATTTAATCATGTCTATTGACAAAGTTTAATTTCACTGATCACATCATGAGGACCAACACAAGTACAAACATCTGTTCTCTCATTATAGTTTAGTGTAGCTGTCCTGTTTCACTCCAGTCAATGCCGGCCTGATTTGTATGAATATGAGGGTCTGATGGTTTAACATGATGGGCTGATGAAAGCTTGCTGAACTGTCACAAAATAATCCATCGGTTCATGTTCTTAAGAACAAAAAAAGTCTGCTTCATTTAGATGGACATATTTATACCTTTTCATAAAAAGTCAGTCTCTAAAGGGGACCACACATGCAAAATTCACTTTTTAATGTTTTTTTTACTCAACTTTGGGTATGTACAGGGAACCCCCGACCTACGAACGAGTTTGGGACCTAAGAACCGTTCGCAGCTCGATCCGTTCGTAGGTAGGGGGTGAAAATTATATTAAAAAAAAAAATTATTCATTCATTCATTCATTCAACCTTTATTTATCATGCTAACGGAGCGCGCGCACACATTTAAGCATGTAAAGTAGTGTACTGTAATGTTAAACATTGCTATTCACATTTACAGAATAAATAAAAATATATTTTCTTACTTTGAGATGGTCAAAGCCGACATAGGTTGCCATGCGTTGATTGTTTTCGGGCCAAGCAGCGCGGGGGCCGGCAAGCCACCGCAGCTGCTCCAGACCTGTGTTAGCTAGCTGGCTAGCTTCTGCTAGCCAAGCCATGAGCTAGTGTTGGAGCGGCGGCGCGATCAATCTGCAGCTGCTGCTCCAGCCGCTGCTCCAGCCTGAGACGTCCACAGAGCTATTCCAGCTAGTAATTAATCCACATGATGCGATCCTGGTCACCAGTGTTCAAAAGGCCGGCTCCCGTGTTAGCTCCAGTGTTAGCTCTGGAGCTAGCCAGGCCGGAGGTGTAGCCAGGCCGGCCGGAGGTGTTCGCACGGCGGCCTGGCACGATCGGCGATAAATCCGCTGCTGCTTGAGACATCCACAAAGTTCACAGAGACGTTTCCAGCTAGTAATTAATCCATATGAAGCCATCCTGGTCACCAGTCTTCGTCCGGCTCTCGGCAGCTAACCTAAGATGGCGTCCGGTGTTCTACATTAATTTGTGACCGTGTAAACTGAAGACCTACTTCCTGTTGCCCAAGATTGCTCAAAAATTGCTCAAAAATGATCAGAAATGATCTTTTTTATCATAATTATTATTTATAAAGCCTTTAAAACAACCAGAGCTGCAACAAAGTGATGTACACATGAAATTAAGAACATTTAAACACAAAAAAAAAAAAAAAAAAAAAAATTTTTTTTTTTTTAAATTCATATTTTTATTAAATATGATATGTTCGTAGGTCCCGTGGTTCGCAGGTCGATGGGGTCGTAGGTCGGGGGTTACCTGTACTTCATAAAAAAACAGTCCTAAGGCCAAAGAAATGCACCCAGTGGTTTATTTACTCCAAGTAGATTTATTTGTCTGTGATAAAAACAGTTCGTTTCTCACTTCCTGCGGTTTGTGACGTCACAAACCGCAGCCAAAACCCACCCCAACCTGAGTCCAGCCCCTCACCTAGCAACCCCTGGTTAGGCTCAACCAGAGCCGTATATATAGAGAGTTCTGACACTCTTTGAAGTCGCCAACTGGCAGTCAATCGTTCCAAACAACGGCCATGGAAACCTTGTGGAGCTGCGCCCTCTGGCGGCAACGGAGCGCTACTGCAGGCAGAGTCAGACTGTTAAACAGAGCATGGAACAAATCGCCCCCTCCATGACCCACGTGACTTCCGCATTCCATTCTTACAACGGATCTCTATGGAAGTGTCGCAACTCTCACTTTATATGGCTCTGGGCTCAACCCACTTCTGTATTAAACACATGACTGTTGTTTTTCATGATTTCATCTCATCTTTTGTTTATATGTTCTTAATTTCATGTGTACAGCACTTTGTTGCAGCTGTGTTTTTTTTAAATGGCTTTATAAATAAAGTATAATTGTTATTTTTATGTTTTAGTTCAATTTTTAGTGTATTTGCGATCGCTCCCAACGCGCAGCCGGCAAAAATTAAACGAGCAGACCCCCGGCGTAGGGACCGGCGGCAACGGGACCCTCTTCTGGCGGATGGAGCGGAGCTTCAACTGTACAGCCTCGCTGCAGCCTCGCAGCAGCCTCGCAGCAGCGAGGACCTTCTCCTTACGGATTAATTTACGGGAGACACTTGGTGAACTTTGTGTTGTCTTGACTGGAACAGCGATAACTCCCAAAATCTCCGCGTGCAACGAGCGGAGCTGGCGAACACCGGAAGAGGAACAAGCTAACATTAGCATCGGATTCGGGTGGTCTCATGCTAAAAGGAGCAGCAAATTGCGGCGCGCTCAGACGGGTTTCGGTAAGTTATCTTAAGCTAGCACTAACAGTAAGTCAAATGAGTAATAAAAAAAGAGCTAATTTTAAAACAACACATTACAGATACTGGCTGTTACAGAGGGCGTAAACAGATCTTTGAAGGGCGTGGACTTCAGAACTCAGTATCAGAAACCGGTCGTTCAAAACGAAAGTTAAAAATGGCAGAATTAAAAAGGGTATAATTAATTATCTAAGAATTATTTTGTGTATTAAAATGAATTAATATTGTCAAGATAGCACACAGACATAACATACACATTTTAAAGACCTATATGTGGTCCCCTTTAAGCATTTTGCAACAGTGCAACAATAGATATTTTCAGCTTTAACGGGCAAAATGTTCATGTTTGAAGGCTTGAAACTTCTCTTGGTGGTGAGTCTCAGTCAGAAACTCGGAGTTTGACTTCCATCTGAGACAAAGAAAAGGTTGCTGATTATCTCTGCTGTCGTTTGCTGTTTGTTTAAGCTTGGACATTAAAAACTCATTAATCCTCATTGGCAAAACTTAATAGGCGTACCTTAATTAGATGTAACTTCTACTTCACTAATGATGTCTTCCTGAGTGGTTTGTCCCTTCTCCTTTACAAAAAAACAAAGTGTGGCACAGACATGAAAGTAGCCTCACAATTAAAGTCATAATCAAGTTGTGCTAATTTATTCTTCCTATAGATTAGGAGGACTTTCCTGAAGGTGGGGAGCTTTTATACTTTATGTCTCATCCTTAAGTTAGCCAATAAATGGGTATGAATAAGTAATTCATAGCACTGTGCTGCATTAAAACAA
The DNA here is from genome assembly GCA_038048925.1 of Garcialebias charrua. Lineage (NCBI taxonomy): Eukaryota > Metazoa > Chordata > Actinopteri > Cyprinodontiformes > Rivulidae > Garcialebias > Garcialebias charrua. The sequence continues at coordinate 124,242 of JBBPBX010000107.1, read as the reverse complement.
AAAAAGGTTTTGAGCTAGAATCATACCCACAATCGTGACAATAACTTTAAGCAGTTTACATTTTTCTAAAGTCACCAATTGTTTCAGTGAAAGGGGAAAAAAGATGCTGTGCTGAACTAATAATGGATTATCAAAAACAATGAAACATCAGCAGACCCTTCTAATGTCATCACAAGAGCCTCTGACCAAGCAGGACACAAGGAACAATATAAGATACTGTACATCTGATGATCCTGTCTGTTCCTCTTTGTTGTTTTTCTAGGTGGAGCCGTGGCTGGTGGGCTCCTGGTCCTGTACTTCCTGATGGTGCATGGCTTCCTGGTCTAGCTGTTTTACTTTTAAACAATTAGTCATCAAACTTGCTGCTGCATAATATTAGGTCTGAGCACAACTCACTGTTGGATTGCACTACACGACTGATCCTGATGACCATTGTTTGACCTTCTTTATGATATTGAGACTTGCTCAGCTTAGTTTCAATCACGTCTTCTCTGTGCAGAATCAGTTTAGATTTCCCAGAGTTGGCTCTGTCCACTGGACGCCTGCACAGCGGACAGCTGGATACTCCTACCTTCTCCCTGGAACCTGAAAATTAAACAGGATCAAGCAAGATAAATCAAACGTTAATAGTATCATCATTTGGACATTCTCAATCTAATAATGTAATAACGTATGCTGGAGTCAGGTAATCCTAGCCAAATGTTATGTTGTAACAAGGTGACCAGTGATATTTTATTTTGTTGTTCTTGTTGGTCTTCATGAGGTTACACCTTATTGGTGTGCATAAGCAATGTTTTATGCATGTTGTGAGTTTACAGGAAGGTGGTCTTATGGAACTTGTTCCAGCTGTGTTCAGATGGACCCCTTGGGTAAATTCTAGGCCACTAGCTACTTGCAGATCCCCTTCCCCCGAGGCCTGAATCCAAAGTGGATCTTCCATATCTCTGGTCCCTACAGTATCCAAGTCTTGTCATTTTTGATGCCCTCCAGATGTCTCACTAGAAGGGTGGTTCAAACATATCCCACCTAAGGGACTTTAAGACATACCTTGAACTGGACTCACTAGTAAGATCTTATCCGTTGCCTTGGAAGCTTGTTAAAATCCTCCCCTGGATGAGACAAAAAAAGAGAGGAAAGTATGAGAACCTCTGCTTAATCTTCAGAACTTGGTCCTGGATGAACTATAAACTGGATGTTTTTTTGTTTTTGTTTTTTCTGAAAATATACCTCATAGTTATTTAGAAGACCTGCATATTTGCTGTTTGAGTGAACTTGTGCTGCTCACATTCAAAACAATGCAACAAAAACGAAACACTAAAACATAATCCAGCACACTAATTAAAATTTAAATCCTTCTCATTAGCTAAGAGTAGTTAGCCTAACCATTTTTTATTTATTTATTGATGCTTAAGAGAATGCTATAAAGCTGGACTGGCTGTCAGCCACAGATTTTCCCAAACCCCACCTGAACCTGGCAGCCCAGCCTGAGGCAGTTTTCCTTACTAATGCATTTTAATGTCACTGATGATCACTTTAATACAGCAGAGCAATGTTTCTCAATATGGGGTCAAGACTTCATTGCAAGTTGTTAAATTACAAGAAGGGTATCTACGGATTACCAGAACTCAGTTTAGTTAAAAAAAATATTTGCTAAATATTTGTCTTAATGTCTAGTATTGATGCTTTATGTGCCTACTGAATGAAACAAATTGCCCCTTGTGGATAGTAAATTTTCTTGAACTTGAACTTGAACTAATAGTATATCTTAAGTTGCATTCAAAAACGTTCAATACAAAAACAACTGGACTTTTTTTTTTTTTAAATCATTGAATGTTTTTGTATTGAACATTTTTGAATTTATCATGTCCTGGATGACTGAGAATCTTCACCAGCATATCTTAAGTTGCAAAAAAGAGATAGCACTTCTAAAATGATACAAATGATGATTTTATCATTGAGTGTCACCATCTGGCCCATTAAGCTGCAACATAAAATAAGGACTAAACACGTCACACAACCATCCAACAAAAATAAGGCTCATAACCAGTAACATCAGCCCCCTGTAGTGATCTCGTCTCAGCGAACCAGAATGGCCAACAGCCAGAAACATCAGTGGTCTGCCTCAGTCCACACCTTGAATCCACACCTTCACGGGTGCAGCCAGTGAGCCAATCAATCAGCCTTCACCTGCTGCACTGTCGACCAGTGACGATGAAGAGGTGCCACATAAGCTGTTTGTACTTTCAACATGCCTTTCATGACAGAGAGCAATAACATCATTATTACCTGCATGTACGTTGGTTTGGCAGTCAGCAAAATATCTCATGAACCACTTGTTAAACTATCAGAAGGCATAATTTGTTGTAAACTTACAATCATCCTTTTTGAGTTAATATGACCCAAAGAAACACAAAAATGGCTATAACCCAAGTAAATTTATATAATTACGGTAAGCATCTGTGATGGACTTGCAACCTGTCCAGGGTATCCCCCACCCTTTCCACAGTGATTGCTGGACATGGGCACCGGCGACCCCCGTGACCCAAAAACGGAAGAAGTGGGTAAAAGATAATGGATGGATGGATTTATAATGTAAGCGTTACTTTAGTGTGGTAGTATTTTAGAGTAATACCCTACCCAATATACTTTTAAATCATCTCCCTCTTTAAAACGTTTCATTGGGTTTATAAGTCCAAATAACGGGTCCACTTTGTTGCTCAGAAAAAATAAAATGGAAAAAAGATTGGGAATCCTTGTAAAACATGTGCAATAATAACTATTTATGGTCATTTCTGTTTACATGAATTCCAAGTTGTTTATTATAGTCAGTATATTTTAGTATGGAATATAAATGCAGGAGCTCAGAAAGTGCTGCTGTGGTGTGTGATTCCTTTTTGTCTAAATAGCTAAACGTTTTGGTTTATATGAAAAAAAAAGTACTGTTATTTCTTAGTAAAAGCCTAGTTTGTTCTGATTACACATTGAGCATTTAGATTCATAAATTGTAATTCTCTGTAGATTGATTTTTTTTATCAGAATTGCTGTATAATACTAAGACATGCTTGATTACTCTTTGTCCTAATTGTCCCACTTCTTATTACCAAAGGTACTTTTAAAAATTTGCTTTTTTATGTCATTGTCTGACCATCTTCAGTGAGAATGGGGTAAAAGAAAGGGGGTGTGATAGAAACTGGTACATGAAAAGAACAGCTGGTTGTTGCTTCATTACAAAGACACAACAGATAGGATGTACCAGGAGGAAGTTAGGAGAAAAAACTTTTTTTGTGTAGTAAAACATTTAGACTATTTTAAATAACAGAACCATACAGTGGTGATTATAAGTAAACTAAAGATATTACTGAATAAACAAATCAAAAATAAACCTGATAGGCAGCATAGGAATACAAATATATTCACTTTCAGATGGCTTGAGTCCACACAGACCTTCTTTCAGATGCTTTGAAACATTGCCCACACAATGAATACATTTTGTTAAAAGCAGGTTGTCTGGGTTTGTTGTTCATCCACTCTTTGTTTTTTATTAAATAAGCACATAATAATCCCAAGATGTTGGGTATTACAGTACGGTAATCACAGGCAAGTGATTGCTCCCAAGGCCGTTGGGAGCTGCTCAGAGGAAAAACATGTACTGTAGTGTGTCGTCAAACAGTTTGAAGACAATTTTAGGAAATACAGCTCAGGGATTGTCACATTTTTATTAATATCTCACAGTGCAATTAAAGCATTGCAGGGTGGCAGTTTTTAGCATTATAATATGCTGAAAAAAACATTCTGCAGTTGGTAACCCCAGTAGTGCACAACCTGCAGTAAAGTTCCATGCAATGAACTTGAGTTTTACTCTGGCTTCATTGTGCAATTTTTATTTTTATTGTTTTATCATAACCTGATGTAAATCATCATTACACATGCAAAACACACACACACACATAATTCACAAATAAATTAAACTGTTTGATAAAGAGTACAAAGAGCATTGTCAGGATAGTAAAATTGCAGTTATATTTGTGTTGCAGAATTTAAGGTTTAGCAAATATGCATTTTGTTTTCGTCTCATTTTATTAATAAAAATTAAATCAGATTTCTGTATAAATGAGCCTCTATAATGTCACAAATACTGCATAACAATTTTAGTTCCTATATTGTACAGATCCCTCTACAAGTACACCAAAAGGTATTTGAACAGCCAAAAACAACAACATTAAAATAAAATGAAACATAGCAGTGTGAGCATGGTTCTGTTGTTATAAGCATGTATGCATTTGTATCTCTAAACACCCACATTAAGATGCATGTCACAATATAAAGTACTGGCATATGAAGGGAAAAGCAAAATCTGTAATTCACGTTTTCATCTAAATAAGGTCAATAAAATAATGATGTACAGTTTGGATGGACAACACTAATAAAACTGCAGTCGTAACCTAATGTTATACTACCCATGTTTTCATGGGAGTTAAGTTATTGTAAAATTTTGCACCCAGATGTACAAGAAATGTGCTAGTTTATAGCAAATTTACAAAACTCATCAGTTTCAATATATTGAACCCAAACATATTCCTCAATGATGAAACCTGTTTTACTTTTTTCAATAAATTCTTAAACTTTGAACCTGGATGTGTATGTCCTTTGGTATCCACCAGGAGCCTTGCAGCACCCCCACACCCTTGCTTCCCACCTGAAACAACCCATGTTTTCTGCCTCCAACACATCACTTTCATAAACATTACACTTGTTTTCCAATCTGTTAACAAATGTCAAAGTTAAAAAAATATATTTGTTTATTAAATTCTATCTATGATTATGGAACAGCTGGTTGATATGCAGTAATTTATCAAATGGTCTGCCTCTCTTTAGGCAGTGTTAAATGCAACCCTAAAAAAGAAAAAGAAAAGGAAAAGTAACATTCCTTGCAAGATTTTAAATAAACAAAAAAAGGCACATCTTTCATAGTGGTGAGCAATAAAAAAGGAAACAATGTTGTGTTTTTAATTACAACTTCAGCAGATTAGATAAATCAGATTTAGTTATTTATGGACATATTTTTATAGGCCTTATAGAAGGATACAGTATACAGTAAATAGATAGATATTTAGATTATTTAAACTAATGAAACTGTTCAGATTGAGGGTTCAGTTTTTTTTTCATACAGACATTAAAAATGTCCCTTCCCTCCTCCCCAACCACATACTGTAATCAGTAATGTGGAAAAACAGCTTCACATGTGTTTAAATCAATGAAACACAGGGAAAAAAACTGATCAATTTTAGAGGAAACTCATGGTTCATATGTTCAAAAATCAATAAACCAACTGTAATATTTTATTGTGCTATGACGTTAAGAAACATTATTTTTCTGTGTTTATCTCATGATAATTCAGTATTTTGCTATCATTATTAGAAAATGCCTTAGTGAAATAATGCATTAGCCAAAATGTGTTAAACTTTTTTTGGGGGAGTGTTTTTGTGCTTAAACTGCAATTATTCCAAAATGAGTGTTGATGAAAGCTTTACGTATCTTTACTCCACAGCTGAAGTCCTCACATCAGAGGTTTGTGAGTAAACTTCAGCTGTTGCTGTTTAATGATATGATCTGACAAAACAGACGTGATTTTTATTATATGTTATTTAATATCAATACTGTACTTGTATTTGTTTAACATCTCCACAGACTTAAAACAGAGATACAGATTTAGACATTTAAAATTGTATTTATTTATTTATTTGTTTTGTTTTACATATTGATTAGATCAAGCATCTGAAAGCACCAACTGCAGATTTACAGATGACATCCATCTTTGTTTACCCACTTTTCCTTTTCGGGTCACGGGAAGCTGGTGCCTCCAGCAGTCACTATGAGTTGGGGGACACCCTGGACAGGTTGTATGTCCATCACAGAGACATATAGAGACAAACTACACAAACAACCATTCACACTCACATCTAGGGACAATTTAATTACCATTGAACCTAACGTGATTGTTTTTGGTCTGTGGGAGGAAACTGGAGTACCCAAAAGAAAACCCAAGCATGCACTGAGAGAATCTGCAAACTCCACCCAGAATGGCTCAGAGACCTTCTCACTGAGTGACAACAGCTCTAACCACTGCACCACCATGCTGCCCACCTGCAGATGCACTTTATGATAATAAATGTGGTTGACGGTAAACACGACCCCGGAAAATAATTGAAATGTTCCAAACACCTCACATAAAAACATCACAGGGATAAAAACACACCGGCTTGTGTGTTTCTGAATTATCTCCTCTATTTAGAACCTGAAATGACGACATGATGAACTGCTTTTTCACAGTCACTACGCCACCGTCATGCTGTCACTCAAACAAATTGTGGCAGAATTATCCATGATTGCATTTGAAATGCAAAACAAGGCGAGCGTTTTGAGGCGGCAGCGCTGTTGATCTGCTAACACTTTACAAACTTTATCCCATAGGTCTTATTAGGCATTTCTAAATGTACATCAGTATTAGGATGACAGCGCACAGCAGGCAGCCACCTCCTGGATCCAGATCCTCACATCAGGATTCAGTATTAACATCCAGTAATTTCATTAATCTTGTCTCAAAAATACAGTGTCCAGAGTCCACGTCTGATGAATTACACAGGACGAAAGAAGGCATGCATGATTTGTGTTTTCAGCTCAAGTCATTTTTTGTTTGTTACCAGTTTTCTCGACTGCAGCGAAACAATGTGCTATTTATCAGAAACATGCTAGGTGCAATACGTAGATTGAAGCAGAACAGCAGGAGATTCAGTTGACACCCTGGAAGCTTAGTTGAATCATGCCGTGAAGCAGCTGCCCTTCAGCAATTACAGTTATGAAGCCATAACTCAGAGCTTAATGGTAGAGACAGAGGAGTGAAGCTAACAGCCATGTGCCGCGTCAGTGGAATTGTGTCCTCATGTATACAGTATTTGCTGGACTATAGGTCGCACCTTTATATCACTTGTTTTTATTTGATCTTTGATTTTAGTAGCACTTTGTAGCACTTTGAGATTTTTGTTAATGAAAAGTGCGTTATTCATTCATTCAACCTTTATGTATACAGGCTAGCCTCGTTGAGCCACGGGGACTCATTTACAAGAGGGACCTGTCTCACTCACACCCAGGGTCAATTTAGAGTTACCAATCAGCCTAACATGCATGTTTTTGGACTGTGGGAGGAAACCGGAGCACCCGGAGAAAACCCACGCATGCACGGAGAGAACATGCAAACTCCAGCCAGAAAGTTCCCCGGACCGGGATTTGAACCGGGGACCTGCTCGCTGAGAGGCAACAGCTCTACCAGTTGTGCCACCGTGCTGCCAATTATAAATTATAATTTATAATACAATAATAATACAATTATAAAGCAATTATACGTGCTGAGTATTATAATTTAAATTCATTATTATTATTATTATTATTATTATTATTATTATAAGTCGCTTTGTCCAATTATTGTCAATAAATTGGAAAAATCCATAAACAGGTTGCACCTTTATATAAGTCGCACCTACGTCACCGCTGACGTGACGCGTCACCGCTGAGACAACCCGGAAATGTGGTCCGAGTGTTTAGCTCTGCTGCAAATGTCTGCCACAGGAGTGCACAGCAAGGCTTTAAGAAGATTAACACGGTAAAAACAATTATTTGTTTGATAAAAATTATAGCAAATATGTGTCTGAGCTGAACTTTTCCTTAATAAATGAACGTAATTGTGAAATGAGCTGGATGAAAACATTTGTTTTGCTACGTCTGATGATACGTGTGCGCGCAGCGGGCGGAAACCCTGCATTTCGTTAAAATTTCACAGAAAAGCCTAAAAATATATTTGTTAGCTGACATTATTATAAGAGTGTGTCTCAGTTTAACTTTTGTTAATAAAATGATTACAATGGTCAAATCAGCTGAATTTAAATAGTTTCGCTACCACGTAAACAAAACCAGTGCGCGCACCCACAGAGCAGACCCGCTGTGAGCGAGCGAACAGACCTGCATCTATTTTAATTTTAGCAAGATAAACACCTAAAAAAATAGATTTGTTAGCTGACATTATGCTGGTGAAGATTCTCAGTCGTCCAGGGGGAGCTTTAAAGCTCCCCGGATGGGAAGCGAAACGTCTTCTGTTACAAATAAAGTCCAGTTGTTCTGTATTGGACGCCTTTTTTGAGTTAGCTGACATTATTGTAAGAGTGTGTCTCAGTTTAACTTTTGTTAATAAATGCACTTTGATGGTTACAACGACATAAATAAAGCGGCTTTAAAATTACTACATGCTCACCCGCCCAGAAAGATGACAGAAACAGATATTTATTTTACGGTTTTTATTCAAACAAATAGTTTATTCAAACGCTTCGAATTCCTAGTCCTCTGTGTCGCTTGCAAAAAGTTCAGCCAGAGAACGAGGAAGGTTTCCCATCGTCAAAGGTCCCTGTCCCTCCATCTCCTCCTCCTCACCGCTGTCTGAGTCCTCAGCAGCTGACGGTGGGAGGATGCCAGCCTTTCGGAAGCCAGCCACTACGGTTCTGGTGCCTGCGCCCCTAGCGGCCAAAAGTGGTACTGCACCATTTTTGGCCAAAATGAAAAACGGTCATATCTGAGCCAAAAATTGATCTAAAAACATGGGGAAATATCCATAAATAGGTCTCACCTCTCTATAGGTCGCAGGGCATGCAAATTAGGCAAAAAGGTGCAACCTATAGTCCGGAAAATACAGTATGTCTAGATGATCCCCCCCTCCCACACACTCACCCGTAAAGTAATCTTAAGAAGTCTGAACCTACAGTATGCCTGGTTCAGACAACGTTTTAGTTATAATAAGTTGTCAGGACTGAAAGGTCTCGAAATGTAGAAAATTTCAGTTTGTAAAAAACTGTCAAGCATGAAATATTCATCTAAATCAAAAGTTTAAATATTTGATGTGTTTTTTGCCCCATAAAGTTCAGAATGAGGACATTAGGGCGGCCGTGGCGTAGTGGTAAGGGCAGTCGTCTCCCGATCGGAAAGTTGGCGGTTCGACTCCCGGGACCCGCACCATGTGTCGTTGTGTCCTTGGGCAAGACACTTAACCCTGAGTTGCTCCCGGTAGGACTGGAAAGCACCTTGCATGGTAGTCTGCCACCACCGGTTTATGAATGTGTATAGCATTCAATATATGTGTAGCACTTTGAGATTTTCAGTAATGAAAAGTGCGTTATAGATTGAATTAATTATTATAATAATTATTATTATTATTAACGGGATTACAGGGTATGCAGGAATGAACTGTGCCTTATGAACTTTTCTCTGTCCAAACGGCTTCAAAGCTTCTGGTTTGATTTAGAGCACAGTGTTTTCTATAAAAACACTTTTATCAAACCCTGATAGAAGGTACATTCATTTCTGTTAATTCTGGCTTAATGTTGTGTTTCTTGAATGATAGGGACCAAAATACTGAGATTTTAAAGTGGCAAGTCACCCTGCTCTGATGAAACTCCACTTGTATTTCAAATACATATTTTAAAGAGGTCGAGCTACTCCACTGTTTTCTCTTTATATGTGTAAAGTTTACTACCATACAGTATATAGATTTGATACACATAAGTTAGGCTTTTCTGAGAAAACGGTCCAATAAAATTTGACAATTTACTTTAAGTTGTTATATATGTGTTTCAACATGTTGATGATAGGGGTATCTTTCATTGATGCAACAAGTTGCTAATGAGTAACTTTAGGTTAGTCACCTGTGCTAAGAATGATGTGAATATTTATTGGAAGGAGGACCAACATGAAGGACATGCTAGGCAGGAGAATGAAGGAACAGAAGTTTGAAACTTACAAAAACAGAAGGTGCTGCAAAACTAACGTCTTGTTCACACCATGTTCTTTTCGGTCCTCATAAATGACCCGCGCAAGGAAAAGTGTTCAGTGTGATGCAAAAATTGCCAGACTTTCTATGTTTTGCTGCAGAAAAATAAAAAAGTCACAGATTCTACAGAGATTTTAGTCCAACAGTAAATGTTTTCTGACCTTTAATGTCAGTAAAACAAATAATGTGTTTGGTGCGTAGAGTGGGAGCAGCCAGCACCAGACCTATATTCCAGCCTTCTGTTATAAAAGGGCAGGAAGTAGAACAGGTGACTGAATTCAAATACCTTGCAACAATAATTGATAACAAATTGACCTTTGAGCCCAACACTGACTACAGTATATTTATTAAAAATCCAGACATCATTTCCACCTTAAGGAGCTTTAATGCAAGCACAATTACTTTGCAGTTGGTGTAGGCTACAGGTCACTGGTTGAGAGTGTTGTTTCATTTAATATTGTCTGCATGGTATGAGAACCTCCCAGCCAGAGACAGAAACAAGCTCCAGGGTGGTCAAACAAGGTAGTAAAGTCATTGGTCATCAACAAATGAAACTTACAGACCTGTACAGTCAGATTCTGGGGAAAAAGAAGTAAATCCAGGTTTACAATAGCCCAACTCATCCATGGCAACAATTATTCAGGTTGGTATTATCTGGCAGAAGACTGCTGGTTCCTTTAGCAAAGAAAAATGGATACAAAAAGTAATTTGTTTCCTCTGAGGTGAATATACTTAACAGGGTCCTATTTAAATGCAGTCTTATATGACAAACCATTGTCTGCTGGGTGGTTTCCATATTTTTTATGTATTGTGTATTTAAGAATGTTCTTAACTGGGTTAGCAAAGCTTTTTAAAGTTTTATGACATTTTTATCATGCGTTTTATTATGAGCCAAATGTCAAAGACAAATCTCCATTTCATTGAATGTTATGAGTTATATTCAATTGTACTGAATTGAAATTGCTCTCTGATGTTGCAGCTCTAATTATTATATATTGAAATGAAATAGAAAATTATGAAAAGGAGACAGCTGTGAACAGCTCATGCCTGGAAAAAAAAAGATGTTGGTTGCAGCAGCAGTCACACTTTACAACATTCCCAAAAGATTTGTTGTGGGTCATTGTTGGTCATGGGAATGCTGAATCTACCATTGATGAGCCTTTACACTTACAGTAACAGCCAAAAACCACGACTTCAAGCTCATGACCGAAAATTTTCTTATGATTTTTTTCTTGACAAAACGCCCTCTAAGATGGACGAAAATTGTTCAGTGTGAAATCATCTTAAGGCAGACAATCTATTTGTAGAAAACTCTTTATAAATCAAACAACACATCAGCTTCAGGCAGGAAACCAGATCAGAAGAGACATGAGAAAGAGGCTTACAAGGCAAACAAATTAGGGGAAAAATAGATTAAAAAGACTTATGAGACACAGTGGAAACAATTACGGTAAGACAATTACATAGCAGAAGACTGAGAATCTACACCAGCATACATAGCAGAACAACAGGGGAAGCAAAATACTGTACAAAATAACACAAACTAAAAAAAATATATATGTATATACAGCAACTAAAGGAAATCCTAACAGAATATGCTAGGATTTATTAACTAATTTCAAATTTTGTTTCTTTTTAAATTGATGGTAGCAGACAAAATATATATGTATATACAGCAACTAAAGGAAATCCTAACAGAATATGCTAGGATTTATTAACTAATTTCAAATTTTGTTTCTTTTTAAATTGATGGTAGCAGACAAAATTTATGAAGTGATGCCTATTGGTAAAAAAAAAATGATTAAATTTAAATAATGCTCTGAAATGCCTAAATGCATCTTTCTAACTAAATAAATGCAACTACAAAGACATAAAACTGAATATAAAAAGACAAACTTGCCTGGAATCAAATAAAAGTCAAAAGAAAAATAGGAACCCTCACATTTTTTTTCTTTGCAACATCCATATTTTCATTATTTTCTGATTTGGGGGTTGATTTCTTTAAAATGTGTAATGTCACAAAATAATTGAAGCTATTTCTGGACACATTCTAACTCCTTTCATGACTACACATTTGAAATGCCCAACCCTTTATTTCCACATATATTTTCACACCCAGCAACTTAAAATCCATTTTACAAATATTTCTGGTCATTTTGCATTTTTGATTAATTTACATCCATATCTGTCAATCTTGGCCTCAACTTGCTCAAGTTACAAAAATTGATCTATGATCTGTGGCACTGATGAAAAACACAGGATTGATAGGGGCATGGAGACCTAAGGAGGGTGTGCTGATGCTCTCAGGGCTCCTGGAGCAGTACAACTGGTTGTGGGAGCTGTTTAGGAGGCAGAAAAAACCCCAAAGGTCAATCCTCTTTGACAGGCAGAGGAGTGCAGGCCCTCAGGGGAAAGCCTCTTGTTCATTCACCAGTGCTTTTGCAACCTGGAGGCAAATTCCTCCCTGTCTTACAACGAAGGCCACCACCTTAAACATGGGTTGACACTCGATGTCCTGAAGGGAACGGCAATACAGATTGAATATTTTTACAGAATTGAGAGATGAATCCTGCCTCTGTCCAGACATAGGGTTTGTAGCAATAAATGTACTGTATTACTTGCACAGCCAATTCTTTCTATTAATGAAAGTTTGTTTACAGCCTCATTTAAGATTTTATGAAAATAATGTGAGGAAATAACGCAAAAAAAAAAAACACAACCTTTTTTACAGCAAAATAAGCTACCATACTTTTTGTCGTATACGTCACACCATGTTGCATAACTTTGCATGCCCTTCGACTTAAATGGTGAAGCGACCTATTTACGTTTTGCCCCTATATTTATAACCACATTTTTGTCTGAGATCTGACGATTTCATTCATTCTGACATGGACAATATTGAACACTACCATTGTCAGCCACCAGAGGGCTCTCGACTAATATGGCAAGCCAAGAGTCTCATTAATAGGTAAAAGTGGCTATTAATGGGACACTTGGCTTGCCATACAGAGTTACCTTCGTCTCCCCCCGGAACTCCTGGAAAAAACATCAAATCAGCTGCATTTTCCACGCCGCCCAAACGGAATACAGATGATTTGACCATTAAGTGGATTTATTTACTAACTAACTTGCTGTTAGATAAACCAGATGATTGATTTGAGTGCAATGTTTTACTTGTTTATTTTTACTTGTGGACCATTAAGTAAAAGTTAAACTGAGACACACTGTTGCTATAATGTCGAGCAAACAAATAATTGTTTTCAAGCGTTAATCTTGTTAAAGTCCTCCTGTGCACACTCCCATGACTGCCATTTGGCAGCCAATAGCGTTTGGGCACAACAACGGCCCACATTTCCGGGTGGTCAGCGGTGACGCATAACAAATGCGATGCATCAGCGGTGACATAATAGAGCCGAATTATATGGTGAAGCAACACATTTATGTTTTTTTTCCACTTTATTAGACATTTTTGGATTAATTCAACTCATACTGCGGTGCAACGTGTACAGTGGCGAGTACGGTGCTATAGGGGAACCTCTGGAAGATACCAAATGTATACAAGAGGCAGCTGCACATTAAAAAAAAAGGAGTTTTCAGGACTCAAAATAATAGAAATAGATTTGCATTTTGAGGCGGCATTTTAAAAGGGCAGCTAGTATAATTCTTACCAACATTAAAATATCTATATTTTTGAGTTGGTGACAACTCGTTGACGCGTGCAAATTGTATTGTTAAATACAACTTTTTATTATTTATTTTAGGTGACTACGTATATAGGTCATGTTCTGTCCTCATTTGAAATAATTTGTAAAATGATGGAAAATATGTTTGTGCTAATTAAAAAAAAATCCCTTTTATAAGACTAAGGTAACTAATTAGCAACTGATTTACAGCTTTAGAAAACTTGCTGTTAGATAAACAAACCAGATGATTGATTTGAGTGCAATGTTTTACTTTACCATCCGGCGTCTCGGGGGGGGGAGGCGGTACGCGACCAACACCATTTATGGTGGGGATGGCGTGCTGTTGACCTCAACTCGGGATGTTGTGAGTCGGTGGGCGGAATACTTCGAAGACCTCCTCAATCCTACTGGCACGTCTTCCACTGAGGAAGCGGAGCCTGGGGACTTTGGGTCGGGCTCTCCAATCTCTGGTGCTGAGGTCGCCGAGGTGGTTAAAAAGCTCCGCGGTGGCAAGGCTCCGGGGGTGGATGAGATTCGTCCTGAGTTCCTTAGGGCTCTGGATGTTGTGGGGTTGTGTTGGCTTACGCGACTCTGCAATATCGCGTGGACATCGGGGGCAGTTCCCTTGGATTGGCAGACTGGGGTGGTGGTTCCCCTATTCAAAAAGGGGGACCGTAGGGTGTGTTCCAACTATAGGGGGATCACACTCTTAAGCCTCCCTGGTAAGGTCTATTCAGGGGTTCTGGAGAGGAGGGTCCGTCGGATAGTCGAACCTCGGATTCAGGAGGAGCAGTGTGGTTTTCGTCCTGGTCGTGGAACACTGGACCAGCTCTACACCCTCAGCAGGGTCCTGGAGGGTGCGTGGGAGTTTGCCCAACCAGTTTACATGTGCTTTGTGGACTTGGAGAAGGCATTCGACCGCGTCCCTCGGGGGGTTCTGTGGGGGGTACTCCGGGAGTATGGGGTACCAGGCCCATTGATATGGGCTGTTAGGTCCCTGTACGACCGGTGTCAGAGCTTGGTCCGCATTGCCGGCAGTAAGTCAGGCTCGTTTCCGGTGAGAGTTGGACTCCGCCAAGGTTGCCCTTTGTCACCGATTCTGTTCATAACTTTTATGGACAGAATTTCTAGGCGCAGCCAAGGTGTTGAGAGGATCCGTTTTGGTGGCCTTAGAATCGCTTCTCTGTTTTTTGCAGATGATGTGGTCCTATTGGCTTCATCAGATCGTGATCTACAGCTTTCGCTGGAGCGGTTTGCAGCTGAATGTGATGCGGCCGGGATGAGGATCAGTTCCTCCAAATCCGAGGCCATGGTCTTGAGCCGGAAAAGGGTAGCATGCCCTCTCCGGGTCGGGGAGGAGGTCCTGCCCCAAGTGGAGGAGTTTAAGTATCTCGGGATCTTGTTCACGAATGAGGGAAAACTGGAGCGTGAGATCGATAGGCGGATAGGTGCAGCGTCCGCAGTGAAGCGGGCGCTGTACCGGTCTGTCGTGGTGAAGAGAGAGCTGAGTCAAAAGGCAAAGCTCTCAATTTACCGATCGATCTACGTTCCCACCCTCATCTATGGTCATGAGCTCTGGGTTATGACCGAAAGAACGAGATCTCGGATACAAGCGGCTGAAATGAGTTTTCTCCGCAGGGTGTCTGGACTCTCCCTTAGAGATAGGGTGAGAAGCTCAGTCATCCGGGAGGGACTCGGAGTAGAGCCGCTGCTTCTCCACATCGAGAGGAGCCAGTTGAGGTGGCTCGGGCATCTGGTTAGGATGCCTCCTGGACGCCTCCCTGGTGAGGTGTTCCGGGCATGTCCCACCGGGAGGAGACCCAGAGGAAGACCCAGGACACGCTGGAGGGACTATGTTTCTCGGCTGGCCTGGGAACGCCTTGGGATTCCCCCAGAGGAGCTGCTCCAAGTGGCTGGGGAGAGGGAAGTCTGGGCCTCCCTACTTAGGCTGCTACCCCCGCGACCCGACCTCGGATAAGCGGAAGAAAATGGATGGATGGATGGATGTTTTACTTGTTTGTTTTTACTTGTTTTGTCTGTCATTCAGAATTACATATGTATCATATATGTCATAAATAAATAAACTATACATTTCTCTTGACAGTCATATAATTAATGAGGACGATGACACAGTAGGCTACAGCTACATTGATAAATGGGAAATGCAACAGGAAGAGGGGGGTCTAGTGCTTCATGTGGATAATTAGTGAAGTTTAAGACGGGCACTAGTGTGAGAAATGCCACACCTCTGCTCTCAGGTAGAGGGGCTTATTGGAAACCACTCAAGAAAAAGTAGAGCATCCAAGGTAAAATGGCGTTTGGTTGGAGCTTGATGTGTAATACAAGGGGACTCTGGTGTTGAATTCTAACACCAGTTTGGTGCTGATGGGCACAGATTGGGCCTGGCTGGTGTTATTGTGGTAATGGATTATCAGTACTGCATTAAACTGAAGTAGCTTCGCTTGAATTTTTGTTTTGCTGCCTTCTGATTGCTTTTAATTGGCATTTACGCGGTTTAATAACATCATATTGGTTTGCAAATGAGGTGCATTATTGACTATAATCCTGCCAAGAGTTATATCTGTGGTTGGAGAGAACTATTTAAACTAAAAGAGCATAAAACTTGTATAAAGACATTTGAATAATTTTAAAGAAGACCACTAAATGAACATGATCATGATGTTGAATTTCATTTATAGATGCAGGGCCTTTATTTAATTGTACTCTCACCTTTAAAAGCTTTAGTTAAATATGTGAGATACTGTATTTAAAAATAACTGTGACTTGAATAATAATTCCAGCATTAAGTTTACGTGTACATATTCTGTACTGTTTTGAACAATTTGGTCAGATTTACAGGTGACAAAATGAATAATAACATTATTAGATGAATCACTTAACTTAAACATCACTTTGTAGGGATTACTAAATTCAAATATTAATGTTAAAAGCTGTGCTTACACAACTAGTTGGGTGTGTTGATTTATTTTTAAGTTCAACACAAACACACACTTTGTCCCACATTTTGTTGGCTTCTTGCCTCACCCAAACCATCAAGTTAATTACCCACTTGTTTATTTTGGAATAACTGGGGCAAGAATATTGATTTCTAAAATGTTTTTCTTTTTCAGATTTATCAGGGAAATTGAAGAAGTGTTTCCTGATTATTTGGGAATGCAAATAAACCATAAACAGACATTTGGGGCCATTAAAAGAACAAGGATGCTCCTCACAGTCTGAGCTTGGGGATGTCAGGGGCAGGTCAAGGGCTCTCATTGTCAGTGTTTATTAATGGCCCTTGCTGAGGCTAGTGACAGCGGGGTGATCGCTGTGATGATGTCGTCTTATTGCTTTCCATGAGCGCCTGAGGTACATACATATTTATGATATGCTGCCACCTTGAAGCCAGCGAGAAATATCTGTTTAACACCTGGTCTGGATGCTTCCCGAACAAACAACCCTTTAGCACTACCATGTCAGTAAAAACACACAAAAACATGTGTGTCATGTACAGTAAGGTGGCATTACAACATCACAGTCTGCCATGTTTGTTATTTGAAAGAAGAAAAAAAAAAATTCAATTCAATTCAACTTTATTTAGGTAAATTAAAAACATTACAAACAAAAAAGAAAACAATATAAAATGGTAAATCAATCATTTACCAAAAAAGGAATAGGCTGAATCCAAGGCTTATACAGTACTTGCCTACCTAAAAAATAATAATAATCACCACCACAACAACCTCTGTGTCTCCACGGGAGCAATGTCAGCACTTTCTTTTAATCAGATTGCTTTTGACCACCAATCGATTTAATTTGACCTAATTTGTGTGACAGATTGATTTGCGGCACTACACGGGTATGTATTAAATATTAACAGCGAGCACTTCCGCAGGGACAGATGCGATTTTAAAGGGCAACTTATGCGCAGTCATTTCACTGATTAATACGAGACACTCATTTTGAGCATACAGATTTGTTGCACTTACTTATTCATGTCTTCACAGAGAACGGCTCTGCTTAATCTTGTCCCCATTCTTTTATTTTTGTTCATAAGGAGGATTAACATGAGGGATGTGGTAGCTCAGTGGTCAGGGTGGCGTTGTAATCCTGTGGCTGTAGGTGCAAATCTATGTTGTGCCAAGAAAGCAACAGAAGAAGAGGCCAACATTTTCTTGCAAATAAACTAAGTGTGGCAAATCCCCAAAGAAGGGAGCAACAAGGTGGATTTACAGACAGACAGTCGGAAAGCTTTGTTTGCCTTTCTGGACAGAATTTCAGTTTTACAAATGCAGTGCTCAATATTTATTTTGATAAAAACAAACAAAAAAATAGGAGTGTGAATGTTTATGAAGCACTCACACTATTGTGATCCATTTTTCTTCCGTATGTTATTCGGCATCTTTCTTTTTCTACAATTTTTGTGCTATTTCAGCAAATCATATATCAAAACGTTCAGCTCATTCAGGAGAAGGGTGCTCTGAGTTTTGGTGTCGGTGCAACTTTAGCTTTTTGAAATATTTAGCTTTTTCTGCCACTTTTTTCTCATAGAAAATGAATTGAACTCATTTTACATCTTTCAAATCTTAACGTTTACAAACTTTTACTGCTCCTTTAACATTTTATTCAGCTACTTTCAGCTTCCTTCTGCAAATTTAGACTTTTTTGCCACTTTCACCTAATTTCAGCATTTTGTTTTCAGCTGTTTTGTACTCCTTTCATATTCTTTCTGCAAACTAGAATATTTGTGTTCTTCTTCTAACTTCTTTCTGCTTTCAGCATTGTATGCTCCTTTCAGCTGATTTCTGCTAGTTTCAGCTTTTTCTATATTTCAACTATTAAGATGTTTTTATGCACATTTTTGTTTTTTCAGTTAATTCCACATTTTTGCACTCATTTCAACTTTTTTCAGCCTAATTCGGCAAAATTGTTCTCTCACCACGTCCTTCTGCTAATTTACGGTAAGCATTTTTTTTTTAACCTTTTTCAGCTAACTTTTAGCATAATTTATTAGCTAATTTCAGCTTTTCTCAGAACAATTCAAGTTTTGTGGTAATTCCTGCAACTTTCAGTCAAATTAGCTTATTTCCACTCATTTCAGCTTGCTATGCTCCTTTCAGTTTATTTATGCTAGTTTCAGCTCCTTCTGCTATTTCAGCTACTATTTGGTTGATTTGTGCTAAATTTAGCCTTTTCAGCTAATTCCGTTCGTTTTAGCTTATTCCAGCTCATCCCACTTCCCGCTGGTAGTTTAAGCTTCTTTCTGCCTTTTCAGCTACTTTTCAGCTATTTTAGCTAAATTCTACAATTTTGCTATTTTCCAAATTTTGGGGCTCAATTCTGCTGATTTAAACTCAACTCAGCAAATGTGAGTTCTTTGTTTTCGTCTCCCAACAGGCTTGTTCTTCCATTTCGGCATGTTTTTAGCTAGTTTCAGCTTTTTTCCCTCCAGCAATAAACATTCATACTGTATTTTCACAGAAAATGCAATTCCTCCAGTTCCTTTTACATTTGTAATATGACAAAAGCTGAAATGGGTCATTGAAGACATATTTGCAATGTCATTAAGATTGATTCAGAAAACACTAACATTGGAAATAAAATTTGCATTTTTAATTTGCACATTTTGTCAAGTTATGTGTCCTTGAATTACGATTTGTGACAAGATCCCAACTGACACACACATTTGTTTACATGCAAAAAAAAAAAAAGCAAGTGAGAATAGGCCAATGCTTGGTGATCAGAGATTAAAGTAATTTCAGAACATCTGTCTCCACTTTCAGCTTATATCTTAGTTTCTAGTCAATTGTTGCATGTTTAGAAAATTTACTTTTATTTAAATAAAGGCACTTTAGAATGTTACCATACGATGACACTTTGTCATCCAGTTTATTTAACAGAAGTGTAAGATGCATTAAAAATTCATTTTGATTTATCTTGGGGATTTTTTAAGAGAAAGTTTCAGATTTACTTAAAAAAAACTAAACAACTGTTTCTTCCCAGGTAAAATTACTATAGTTGTTAAAGGTTCAGTCTGCAGTTTCTGTAGAACTGCAGCACTTAGAAAATATTTCAACAGGCAAAGCATTCTGATCCCTCCCCCTCAGAGCCATATATGGCTCTGCTCTCCCATGGTCTGTTGGAATTCAAATTCAAGCTCTGTTTTTATTGGCTGATTCAAATTCAAGCTCTGTTTTTATTGGCTGATTACAAACTCTGTTTTTATTGGCTGGAAAACGGCGGGTCACCTTTTCTTTTTAGAAATGCTTATTTACCACCTGGAGAAGCAAGGGGACAATATATATATATTTTTTTTTTCAGAGATTACCTGGCTAACATCAGTCTGTCAGGAGATAGTGACAGAGTGAAGAAATATGTTTATAAAAAATGTTACATACTGCAGCTTTAAGTAATAATTTTTATTTTAGTAATGAAAATAGACAAGCATAACTCATTCAACTTTTATTTATACAGGTTAATCCCATTGAGCGTCGGGGACTAATTTACAAGAGAGACCTGGTAAATAGTAGTATAAGTTATAGAGACACAACAAAAAACTGATTATAGAAAATAAATTATATTTAAAAACTAACTATTCATTAAATACTATTTACTATCTTCTCGGCAAAGCAGCCAAAACAACAATAAGAAAATATGACAGTAATAAAAAAACTCACTATGCGTCTACAAAATCTTCAACCTTAGTGATAACTATGCATTATTGGCAAGTCATTAAAACAACAATTAGGAATAACAATATGGGTTAGGAATATTAAACACTTGGCTATGGGATTAAAAATATACTGTACACAGCTGTTTGCAACCGATATTCATTAAAAGGTGAAGTAAATAATTCACATTTATGGTGTCTGTGAATTTTGGACATGTAGCAAATGTACATATGAGCTTTTCTTGCTGGACTGGGCTGATAAATCGTAGACAAAACAGATATGTGTCCAGCTTAAACTCAAAGAGGTGGTTTTGCTCCCTTGATGGCCCACAAATCATTTGGCTGCAGATCTTGTCCCTCAATTTGATGTTTGGATTACGAGATTAGGGCTTTTAAATGAAACCGCCTTTATCTTTCACTCCTCTTGTTTTGATCAGAAAATGTCCAGTCTCTGCAAATAAATTGTAGGCTTTATCTTGTGTGTGGTTTGTTGTGATTTGTGATGACAGGAGTTGAATATTACTCTGATACTGTATGGCACTGTAAATCCACCCCTTCATCTTTGCTCCTGCTGTCAAATGCACTGTGAAGTTGTATTTCAGCCGTGTCCACTGAGCGCTGCGCTCACTGAATACAGAACAATAAGCGCTGTCTGGAGACAATGTCACTGTTATTTTAGCTCTCCTGAGTCTCTTTCTCCCCTCTGCGTCTCCGTTCATTTTCTTGCAGGTTTCTTCTGCATCTCGTGTATTTCCCACATTTTCACTTCATGCGTGGCTCCGTCCCGTCAATGCTGATTCACACCACCCACTCCGAGTTGACTCACATGTCTCTCCTCCTCCTTTTGGTAAGTGGTGCTGTTGAGATGTTGTCACTTCTCAACATGTGTGAAATGGGCACCAGAATCTTAGCAAAAGGGCTGCAGTCCATCCACGTGATAGTGGGTCATTGAAAAAAATCAACAACTTTGTTGCAAAGGCTTGAAGCATCTTACCAGCTGTCTCATTGTCATTCTATGTTGTTGCTACTGCCACCCCTTAATGAACAAAGACAACAAGTGCCATTAAACTAATATATCAAGGCCTTGTAATGACAGGATCAATGTATATGTTGAGAAAGCTCAATAATTTTGCCCCATCCTTATCTCGGTAAAACGAAAGCAAAAGATTAACTGGTTCTATAAGGAGTTTTAGCATATACCGGTACTTTTTGAAGGAATACATTTCACCCACGTCCTTTCATGCCACAGTTTTAGACTAAAATCCTATCATGATGAGAAATGACAAAGTTGTAGCTGTTTTGAACAAAACTTGTAAAAAAAACAGTACCATGCTCAGAGTATGTGTTGCACTCAGCTACAACTGTATAATATTTTAGCTCAATATATTTAAAATTGACTGACTAATAGCCATTTTTGTGTTGGCTAATGTTGATTAGCCATGGTCTCCATCTTGAATTGGATTTTGGGGTTTCCCTATACTGAGGACAAGTAAAAGTACCCAGTACTTCAGTTTGGATGCTTACCAATACTGATCACCAAAATCAAGTAGTTAATGAGTTAATACTTAAACATTACACAGTGAATTTAGAAATATATTAATTTTATTAAGAACACATCAGACTCACTGCTGGCTAAATATCACCCGTGTTCATCTTAAAATATCTACAAACTCTGGACAATTTTAAAAATTTGTCCAAAAGTGGTATCGGTTCTAAGTATTGGAGTGTTTCTATGAGTACATGTATGAGTATTTGAAGTTGGTTTTGAGCCAGAGAGGACACATTACAGTAATTGAATTGTCTCCAAAAGGAGATCAGTTGTATCAATTGTAGATGCACATTCAATAATTACTTTCTGAAAGTTTATTGAAATTGTGGATATTGTTAACAGACAGACACATGGACCCAAACAGACACAGAACATCATTGCTTTTCTTCACCTTTTAATAGTAGGTGATAATTATATTACAGCACAGAACAACATTTGTGTTCCAAATAAAACGGAGAAAAGCAAACTGGTAAATATAAATAAATAAGTTGATAAAGACTATTTTTAAGGGCTCTTTCAGTCACTGCAGTTTATTGCTACAGTTTAACAACACTGTGCTTAAACTTTACACTGTATGGATTTAAAATATTACATTAAACCAGTACAACAAAGCAATAGTTCTGACATTTTAAGATAGGGTTTTGTGGAACTTTTATAAACAATATCTTATATTTTAACCATATTTTGATATTTACAACTGGATGAACTATATTGTTGCTGTCTTAAAAAAATAAAATACAATTCAGTCAGACGTTATGTAAAAGTTTATGTTTAAACAGTTTTATAGGCCTTTATTTCTATTACATGAGTCATTATATGCCACAATTTAAAAAAAAAAAAATATTTTTATTTTTACTGTAATGTGACACCAGTCCACTGTGTTCTTGGCTTTGCTTTGTTTGGCTGTGAATTCATCAATATAGTAACCTAAACTCAGTTTTTTATATCTGCGGTCATTAGACAACTAACTACAACAAGTAAAATATTAATTATTTACAACATCTACACAAAAACCTATGTCAGATGGTTTCAACTGTTTTTTTATTTTTATTGTATGAAACAGTTAGTCCATATAAAGCTTTAGTTTTTGCCAAATCCAATTGAAATTATTTTTTCAAGATGACTTATTTTCTGGGTAAACCGCTACCAACAATTAGTGTTTATTTCTTAAAATTTGCTGCAATTGGAGTATTGACTTACTGTCAATAATCGAATGAGGGAATTCTTGTGTTTTCACTATAAATCACCAAGTTTTAATGACAGACTTCAGTAGTTCTGTCTGATTACTTGTGTGTGTGTGTGTGTGTGTGTGTGTGTGTGCGTGCGTGCGTG